>JBCEWE010000483.1:1452500-1457500 GCA_039877035.1 Silurus lanzhouensis
TTAAGCTGATACAAGTAGTCCAGTAGTTCGGCTTTTAAAACAATAATTCCGGAAATTCTCCAATCCAAACTCCTAAAGATCACTATACCCTCTGCCATTTGTCAGTTGATCACCAGTTTCCTGACAGCAAACAACAGGTAAGACTGGGTGGGGTTACCTCCAGTATTGAGACAGTCAGAACTGGTGCTCTTAAGAGATGTGTCCTTATCCCCACTGCTATTCTCCCTCTCTACTAACGACTGCACATCAAGTGGCCCAACTGTTAAACTCCTGAAATTTGCAGATGATACTACACTCTGGGACTCATCCAAAATGGCAATGAGTCTGCATTTCAGCAGGAGGTGAAGCAGCTGGTGCTATGGTGAAATCAGAACAACCTAGAGCTAAACACGCTCAAAACTGTGGAGATGATAGTGGACTTTAGGAAACAGCCCTCAACACTACTCCCCTTTACAATATTCAACAGCCCTGTGTCATCTGTGGAGACCTTCAAGTTTCTACCATTTCAGAAGACCTAAAATGGAGGTCCAACATAAACTCTATTCAAAAAAATTCCCAGCAGATGATGTCCTTTCTACACAAATTAAGAAAGAAAGTATGGTCTGCCACAGGAGCTGTTGAAACAGTTCTAATCTGCATTCATTGAATTTGTCCTGTACACATCCATCAGCATCTGGTTTGGAACAGTTAAAACAGCAGATAAAATCATTGGCGCTCCCCTGCCTCTAGGACTTGCAGCATGCCCAGGGAGTCCCAGGAAATGGGCAGGAAAAATTACTACTGTGACCCTTCGCACCCTGCACACAACCTCTTTCAACTCCTCCCTTCTGGCAGGCGCTACAAAACTTTGTTCACCAAAACTGCCAGACATACAGTAGGAACAGTTTCTTTCCTCAGGCAATCACCTTCATTAATAACTGACCTTAATTATATGCCTGGCTTCACATCTATAAGTACTACATCATCAGAACAGTCAGTCATCACATCATCCATATATGTTAGACACACTATTGCTGCTGTATATTGTGCTAAAGTTCTGAAGTAACCTCTTTATCTTATGTGACACAGTACTGCTATTTGCACTACCATGCACTCTTACACTTTATGTACATTACTGATATGTCATATACTCTGTATATTTTTTTCTATGTCTGTAATTTTGTCACCAACACCTTGAACCAAATTCCAGGCCAATAAACCTGATTCTAATTCTGACAGCATGTTGTGAATGTAAATTTTATATCAGCATAACCAATGTTGCTTGCTGATGTCCTCTCAAAGTATTGCAACATACTAGCTCATTTTGAAAAACAAAATTAGTTGACTTTATATTACATTGTCATGATTACATTTAGCTAGCTTTTATAACATGACTTGACAGGAAGTACATAACACACAGTTTACTGACTAAGTTAGTCACATTGTCTAGCATAAAATGTATAAAATATCTAGCATTTTTTAATCTAAGCAGATAAGCTATAAAAAGCTTTACAGCTGCACAGAATGTATTTATGATTATAGATTTGAGGAAGAACCTAAGGAACTGAGCACCCCACACTATACTCCTCGCTCTCTCCACCTAGTGCCACATGCTAGCTGGTAGGGGGTATGTGACTGGAAGAAGGTGACAGCTGGGCATTTTAAGGACATTTCAGAGAAGTATTTTGGCCCAAATCCATCAACATTGGATAGAAGCGTGAAATAAAACGACCTTCCAAAAACACTGTGTCCAGCCAGAGCCGGATTTATCCGACAGTGAAAATTGGCAGTAGTGGATACAGACGCAGCAACACCAAGCTAACACCTCCAACCTCCAATACACCCTTCTACACAAGACCACACACAACTTCTGCAGGTCTCAAACACACACTCACATCATACACACACACACACACACACACACACACACACACACACACACATATGAAATGTAACAAACCAAGTCATTTTTTCTTTGATTCAAACTTATAAATGCAATTTTTATGCTTCTCTAAAACCCAAACTCCTTCCTACAAGATACAAAACAATATTAGCTTACATCAACAATTCAGATGAGTGATATATGACTGGATTAGTCAAACTAATCCAGTCTGTTTAAGGATAAGCTGATATAAACTAAATGAGGAAGTTTCCCCAAATGAAGACTTATACTTTTTGAGGTAAAGTTCTTTTATTTTCTCTGCACAGATACCTAGTTAATTTTAATGCCATTCTCTGCTCTTTATTCCATCTGGGGGTTTTGCAAACTTTACCATACATTCCAGTAACCTAGCAGCATATAGATACTTTCAAAGCTCTACTCAAATATATAGATTTTTTACAGATCCCTTAAAATAAGTGCCAAGTCATTAAACAGACTTCTACATGAACAGGTTTCTTCTTAGATATCAAAGATCTACAATTCATATAACAGAAAGTATATCAAAATGCCTTGTACATGCACAGTACATGAAAAAAAGTTAGTACAAAATTATATGAAAGTGTGAGCAGTTTACTTCCACCAAAGATAATTTATTCCATGTCATCTAACATCTCATCAAACTGCTTTTAGTAAGATGTCTCAAGATATTAATTATTTACATTAAATTGTCTTTATCGGACACAAAGAATCTTTGAACTTTACTTGTACATTTGCATTGACTCCACAAAATGACATTCGTTAGGAAAAACATACAAAATGTTTATTGATTATCTCAGAGTAGTGTGCCAAACATATCCACAAAAATTTGCCTAATTAGTATAGACTAGTTAAGTACATTTTAATAATAGACACATTTTCAGCGAATAAAATTCAGTTTGATGCTAGTTGGATTATTTCCAATAAAAATACACACCACACAAGAATTTGTGGTTCCCTTTCAGGAACTCGAGCCCAATAGGCAAGTCGTGACGTCATTGGCGGGCGACGTCGCGTAAACCAGGAAGCTACAAAATGAGTGCGCGATGGTAGAGACATTAACTTCTTTCTGTTCAGGTAAACGCTTTGTGTGTAAATCTGTGCAGCTAGGAGCTTTAGAGGCAAGCCGAATGGTCGCGGACCTCGCTGGCCGACCTAGCAGGAGGCGGTACCCTAAAAGCACTCGCTTCGTTGGTTCCAGCGCATGTAATTCGCAGCTCCGTATTTCTTCCTCCATGGAGGGAGAATTTCCGGATGCTAGCTCACAGCCTGTGCTGTTCGAGGAGCTCCTGAAGGAAGTGACACAGGCCGTCACTAGATGAAGCTGGATGAGCAGCCCTGACAATCAGAGACTAATCCTCGACACCACCAGGAGGCCAGACTGTTAGCTCTCCCACAAGATGTGCCTCAGGGCGCAGTCTCCCTCCACTGGGTGACTCCTTCCATCCCCACTGGGGATGGAGGGGACCCGGGCCTGCTCAGGAAGCATTCACGTCTGCAGGAGATCTCCCCAGCTGTTCTGAGAGGGTCAGAAGCCAGCCTCGAGAGACTTCCAAGCAGATGGAAAGGCCAGGCTGTTAACTTTTTGACTAATTGCTCTAGCCGCTCTGGCAGGGTCAGAGACCAGCCTCAAGAGGCTAGTTCCAATAAGAGATTTCCTGGCAGCTTGGGAAGGCCTGCCAGACATATCTCGGTGGGTCCTGCACACAGTACAGAGGGGCTACTTGATTCAAATCGGGTCCTTTCCTCCCCAGTTCGACGGTCCTGGAACAGGACATGCGCACCCTTCTAAGGAAAGGGGCCATAGAGGTGGTTTCTTCCTTAGTCAGAGAGTCAGGAAGGATGGCGGAATGCGGCCAATCCTAGATCTGCGCTCCTTGAACCTCAGGCTCAGGTTCAGGATGCTAACTCTCAGGGAGATCGTGTCTCGGATCAATTCCGAGGACTGGTTTGTCACAATAGATCTAAGGGACGCCTATTTCCACAGAGCCATTCTTCCTACTCACAGGAGTTTCCTGAGGTTTGTTTTCAGGGGAAAAGCTTACCAATATCGGGTCGGTGGTAAAAGTCACATCTCTCATGGCACATAAACTGCCTGCAGATGATGGCCGTGTTCTTGGCACTGGAACACTTCCTCTGAGAGACCTAAGAGGTCACCATGTCCTATGGTCCCAGGGGAAACTCCTCTCATTGAGAGCATTTTACATCCAGGGCCAGTTGAAATGGAGAGCAGATGCCCTTTCGAGGCAAGGGCCGAGGCCCGGGGAATGGAGGCTCCACCCCGAGGTGGTGGAGCAGATATGGCAGAGATATTACAGAGCCCAGGTGGATCTGTTTGCGACTCAGGAGACTTCACACTGTCACCTCTGGTTCTCTCTTTCTCACCCAGCCTGCGGCTGGACGCCATGGTGCAGACGTATTAGAAACCATTCTCCATTCCAGAGCTCCCTACACAAGGAGGTTGTATGTCGCTAAATGGCATCTTTTCACCACATGGTGTAAGAACCACCAGTTGGACCCAGAACTCGTTCTTGCAGAAACAGTTTGCCACAAGATTGACTCCGTCAACCCTGAAGGTTTACGTGTCCGCTATCACGGCTTATTGTACCCCACCAGTGGGGCAGTCACTGGGAAAAGTACCCCCTCATTACACGTTTTCTATGTGGCACCCGGAGGCTGAGGGCCGGGATACAACCCAGGGTGCCTGTGTGAGACTTGGCCGTTGTGCTGGCGGCTCTATCTGAGCCCACCTTTAGACCCTTGGCTGAGGTGGCCCTTAAGTATCTGTCGGACCGCCTTTCTTTTGGCAATTTCCTTCCTTGGGAGGGTCGGGGACCTACAGGGTCTTTCCGTGGCCCCGTCTCTCCTGGAGTTTGCCTTCTAGCATGGCCAGCGCTTTTCTCTACCCTAAATTGGTGTATGTGCATATGGTGCCTGCAGCTCCTTCACAACCTGTCGTTTTGCAGGCATTCTGCCCACCTCCTTTCCTAGCCCTCGACCAGGAAAAGCAAAATCGACTGTGTGAGTCCTGTGGTCTTCCCCACTCCTTTCGATGTCAAGGCTCATTTATGATGAGTATAGCGGCCTCTACGGCCTGGTCCGT
>JBCEWE010000483.1:1460000-1505000 GCA_039877035.1 Silurus lanzhouensis
TTTTGTTAAGTGAAATATATTTAGAGTAATTGAAATATAAAAAAACTGATCAATAATAGTACTATTGTGAAGCAGAACAATAAAATATGACAACTTATCTAATTGTAAATTCACTGTTAGTTTCATTGCATAAAAGCAAAATTTATAAAAACTCATTTTAAACCCTGCAGTGTTGCTCTGGCAGGTGGCTAATTAAAACTACAGCTATAAATGTTTTGATCCCAGCGTTAATGCAAAAACAATTTGTCACTTCATCAAGCTGCTTTCATTTACTCTGTGCTATTAAAATAAATGAGTAATAAAATGTTAGAGAAATTAATTAAACTACTGGTTACCACCTGAAGCAATTGTTTGTGTTCATTGTTTCATAGTTAAGCACCGCAGCCGGAACTATACTGTAGATCTTAAATATCAGCAGTTCATTCCTAAGTAAATTACACATTTTACAAAAAATTTACAAATACTTTCTTTACAAGATATTACTAATATCTGTAAAGTCATTTCACACTACTGAAATGACAGAATGGATTAAAGAATGGATAACTGGATTGCACACAAAATAGTTAAGTGGGTGAAACATGAAAACATTTATGAACAGTACTTACTGGATAGATGAACAGGTAGATTATTAAATAATGAGATGGGTGAATAAAGAAGTAGATGGAAGATGAGATGAGTAGGTGTGTGGAATAGATGAATGAATGAATGAATGAATGAATGAATGAATGGTTGGTTGGTTGCATGGCTGGATGAATGAAATGTTGGATGGAACAATCTCTTAAATAGTGACAGTAAATGGATGTTAATCAGATGAGCTGATAGGTAGATGAATGGACATACAGATGAGGGGTGGGTTAAATGAAAGGACAGGTAGTAATTTGGATAAATAGTTATTGGATGAATAGATGGATGTATAGTGAATTAATTAAGAGATTGGTCAAAATAATTAATTAATTTGATGAAATATTTCATTGATTTTTACACACACAAACAGTTTCTGGAAATTTATTGTACAATAAAATGTACGGCAATTTAGAATATTACATAATGTACAAAGTAACGTACAATATACATAACGTACCATATATGTACAATACAATTATCACGTCATGTACCATATAATGGGAGATATGGACAATATAATCTAGCATACCAGATGTACCACATAAAATACAACATCATTTGCAATTTAATATCAATAATCTACAACAATGTAAGGTAATGTACAAAACGTTCAATATAATGTACTATATAACATGATAATTTACAATATAATACATGATGTTAAAAAAACAATACATTGCATGATGTAACATATGACATACAGTATAATGTACTACATAACTTACATTATGGATGACGTATGCCATGAAGGAACAGACATAGTCTCAAAGCAGCTTTACAGAATTTTAAGAGTTAAGGTGAATGGTGTGCATTTATCCCTGATGAGCAGCCGTGGCGACTGTGGCTGTGAAGGAACAAGGAAGGAAGTATTTGTATACTAAAACTTAATTCACTAGCGTTATGAAGAAGCCAGTAGCCATGTAGGCTTCCGACATGACATGACCTTTTCCTCTGAGCATTATTAATATACACTGCGTGTAAGAAAGGTTAATGAGCAAATTAACACAGTAAAGGTGCATCAGATCCAGTGCAACGATTCGCACGTGAACACGTAATGATGCTAAGCAAATATCAATGCTATATAATAAAGCACAATCTTCTCAATGCTGTTATTAACCTTATTAAGCTATTTCATCAAGACAGTAGTTGTTCTGATTGACAGCAAATCACAGCTTTATATTATTGGATTTACTTTAATAGAGTATATTATTGTTTCTATAGAAACGGCTCATTCATCAGAATCCATGCTTTTTACCTTATGTATGGCATAAATGTGAATTGGTGTAATATCTCTAAAATGAAGACAGTCAAGTCAAACTCCAGTCCTTCCTTTCATGGCTTTGAGCCCAATATCTGTCCAAAAGTCAGCCTTTTCTTTCTGCAGATATTTTGCTTTAAAGATGTTCAAGAAGTTTAAAATTGGCATCTTTTATATAACAAAAAAAAATAAATAAAAAGGTGTAGCTTTACTGTGCCATGGTGCTAAACCCCTGAGGAGATAAACTTTAAAAACCCTTTTAAAATCCTGTCTCCTCTAAATCTTTGTTGATAAACTGAGGAAAGGTCTTAGAGACTATTTTTCCACCTTGCTGTAGTCGGAAATTGGGTCTGTGCATTACTAGCCTCTATACCTCATATTTTAAATGTTTATTTAATTTAAAGATGGGAGATAGATTAAACGCAGATTAATGGCATGAGGTGCAGAAAAAAGACGAGTTAGATACCCTGAAATGGGATTACAGTGTAAAAATCTGAGCCAAGAAGGAAGCGTATGGAGCGTCTACAGGAGCAGCAGGAGCAACATGCTGAGATGGGATGTGTGTGTAGGTGTGAAGCTGGAGATTTGCCCAGACGTTAGGTGTGAAACAGATGTAACTTCTAAAAAAATATATATATATGAATAATCCAAAAAAACGGTAACCAGAAGAATTATGAAGTAATCTCATGTCCTATTTTTTATTCACAAAAAATCTAGAATACTAGCTTATTTTTACTAAAATAAATAAATAAAAAATAATAATAAATAAATATATATATTACTATATATAAACTATTTTTATACATTTTTATAGTAATTTTCCTGACCAAACCATTTTATTAAAAAGAGATTACATTCTGTTTGATGTTATTAAAAGATAAAATAAAATAAAAATTAAAAACAGTGAGAAACAGTAGTCGCTATATAAAGCTAAATAATTAGCACATATTAAATATCGCAATAGATTAGTGTGATGGTGTAGACGTCGGATTATTGTGTTGAACTCCACAATATGTAGCTAACTTTTGCAATTCTCCAGCTGTAATTTTTGGAGATCTTTTGGCTACTAAATCCATCCTCTTTACAGAGTGCTAAGAGAATATAGACACATATCCTCTTCAAATTCAAAACATTCATTCCAGTTGACTAGAATCTTTAAATTATTTCTGAGGACAGAAAATTAAATTTTCAAAGCTTTTGGAAATTTCTTATTGCCACTTCCATTTTTTCACAAAGTTCAACAACCTTATGACACACATAACAGCTATGTTCCTTACCCATTGTAAGGATTGACTAAGGGAATTTGGCTTATGTGCTACCTCATGTAAACATGCCTGTAAAACAGGATGTCATGGTTAAACAACTTATGATCGTAGTCACCCAGGAATATTAAAATGTAAAATATCAATGGGAATGTATACGTTTACAGCATTTGGCAGACAGCTTTATCTAAAACGACTTACAAAATTGCTTTAAAGTCTCTATTAATAAGTAAAATTTAATACTGCTTCATTAGAACACAGACTAAAAATATAATCAGTCTAAAATTTTGTTCAGAGTGAATACATCCAGAAGCAAGGCCTATTTTCTTTGCTAATTTAAGTGTTGCTGAAAAAATATATATATTTTTTACTTCAAATATATTTAACTTATGGATTAATCAAGGTGACAACTTTTTGTTTTGCTTGTGTTTGCAGTTGTTTGCTATAAATGAGAGCAGCCTAACTGTGAATTAAAAAAAAAAAAAAAAAAAAAGTTTAAACAATAGACAAAATTGTTCATCGGCCACTTTTTTGCGTATAATTCAGTGCCAATATTGGTGGAGGGCGTTGTATCTAACTGAATGTCGTTCATTGATACTACACACTGATCATATGTGACGTCTTAATGGCCTGAACACCTGAGATCGTCTCCTCAGTCATAGATAATTCACCAAACAGCTCATTGGCTTTGTCCTCTGATTCATGGGCCATTTTTATGGATTCACCCTCAGGGCTATATTCAAACACATTAACCACAAAATCTCCATCAGATCCGAAGAAGCTGCAAAGGAGGGCAAAGTAGGAGGTGAAGTTATGAGGAGGGGAGAAACGTGGAACCATGGGGTGGAGACAAGCCACAGGATCGTTGGACTCGGTCATGGAGTTGCAGATAAAACTCATCTATCTGACTCTAGGACACGGGAATGAGGGGTCTTAAGAGGAACGGGACACTCAAGAAGGATGTAATGCAGTTGGGTAATGAGGCAAAGCACTAAAAGAAGATGGTGCAGGAACAGGAAGTTCTGCACAGTTGACTCAGGGTTGTCTAGTGAGCTCAGTGTACACTGAAACTGAATTGAACTGATTAACAAAATGCTCATGTGTGTGGAGGTTGGGTTTTTTTCGAACTGAGGAAAAACATTTATGTTTCCTGATATCTTAAGGACAGAGGAGTTTATTTCCAGTTTCTCACCAATAAGGGGAGCAATATTCCTGTTTATGTAACCTACTAATCTTACATAAAAATGTTTGTTGCTATGATCCCAAATCATCTAAGACTGAAATGTATCCATGATTGGGAATATATTTAGGAACAAATTCATCCAAAGTATATGTTGAACTGTTGAGCTAATCTAAAATAGTAAATCGATTTAAATACAACAAACTCATGAACTAATGTTCTGATTAGACAGACAGGGTCAAATGACCTTTGACCTTTCAATTAAAAAAAACAGAGCCACTTTGCAGCTTTAAATTTTAGCTCGCAGGGTTAATCATGCATATGATTGGAGCAATCCGAGTTCTCACCCACCCGATTTTCCCTCACGTCACAGAGCATTGCATCGGACATTGTAATCATCTGACTTTAAAAATTAAAGAAATGCATCTGTAATGTGAATGTAATTAGGGACAGGACTAAATATTTTATGTCAAATCTTATTAAGGTGTATGGAAACCTAGATCTTTGGTTTATAATTAAAGCAAACTTAAGGTTGTCACTTAAATTTGAGAAAAAAATATTTCAAATTACACAATGTTTGTTTGCATTTCTGCTTTACTTAGTATGGTTTGCGAAGGACATTTTATTCACACTAACATTAGCACATATTTTAGGAAACATGCTTTACCCTGATAGGACACAATGTTATTCTAAAATGGGCCCTGAATTATATTTTAAATAAATGCAAACCAATAAAAAAAGTGTAAAAAAGTGTTCGTATTTTAAAAGTAATTGATCTCTTTTTACAGAAACCTCCAGACCATATCCAAGTTTGCTCTGGTGTTAAATTGATACTCCGCCCATCACCATGGAAACAACAAATGAGTTTTGGTTCAGAAAATTTTTTAAACATTTGGGAAATGCAGTTCAGCTGAATTTAATTTGAGATAATTCATTACATTAAAAAATATTATAGTCATCATATCACATCAAATATCACAGTCATCAGTTCTACATCAAAATACAACTTTCTGGTTCCCTTTATTAGAAGATTCCAGTTGTAGATATAAATAATAAGCATCTAACTCAGAAGTGAATCGGCATCAAACAGCATCTAAGCCTCAATAGGAAGTACAGAATCAATCCTTTTTCCAGGAATTCTCACCATTTGTAGAGGGGCAATAATTTGGCAAATCAAAAATAAGTTAGAGCTACATAGGAAAATTAAGTACTAAATAAAATGACTGTGATCATGTATTGATACTCAAATAATACTTCAGTGTATATAGATATTGTTTTAAAAATATTGTATGTTATATATTTGGTTTTTATCATTCTTTGGTTTTTTTTGTTTGTTAAAAATCCTCATAAAAGAGACGTTCACATTCAAAAGATTTCCACAGATATTTAAAAACGTTCTCACCCTGCCATGTTTCATCATCTTTTGGCATGCTCACTTAAGCTGCCAGTGTGATAAAAACATGCGAGTGTAGCAGAGGGATCTGTGGGTGGGCGTCGCCCCATGTTGCCCCCCACCCCTCATAGCACCCCCCTACAACCCCCCAAATGTATTTCATTGGCTCCTGATGACATCATGGTGAGCCGGCAAGCTCTCAGTGTGACTTCATCAAGTACGCTTTGTCCCCAGAATTCTGCAGCTTGACAATAGCAAAATATAAAAATCTACAGCACAGTGCCAGTGTATGTATGGTTGTATGTGTGCATGTATGATTTCTGGGTAAATAAAAATTATTTACAAAAATCAACAAAAATGTATGGAAGTGTATGGGAGTGCAATTAAATCCATAATAAAATCCCAAAATACTGTTAATTATATTAAATAATTGGCCATTTGGGTACTTATGAAGAAATTATTTAAGAAACAGAAAAATGTGCAGTTGGTATTAAAATAAAATAATATAATAAATGAATACTTAATAAATAAGTATTAAAAAGTTTATAAGTAAAAACATATTCACATATTCTATTACTTACACTATAAACAATGTATATAAAATAATTATAGTAATTTATATATTCAAAATATAATAATTAACTAATAAAGAATTAGCTTTTAAAAGTCACATTTAAAACACAACAATAATAAAACTGATTCAGGTGATCATGTTTAGGTATTAAAAAAAACATAATAATAATAAAAATAAATAATTTAAACTCTATACTATTGAACTTTCAGAATCCAGAAACCTTAGGATGCAATCAGTTCCATTGAAAATAATATATACATTTTTTTCTGTAAAATTGTCATTAAAAGGAAACTATTTTAAAACTATGACAAATAAAACTAGTTTTTCAAGCAGAAGTAATTATGCCCTTTCAAAAAAAGGAGTTGCAGTGGCTAAGCTGTGTTACTGGAAGATCTGGTGCAGACTTTGCTTAGGAGACACTCTTTCACCATTATTTTACTGTTCTGTTTATTAAGTTTTGTGGGTGTGGCCTTATTATTTAGTTAAAAGACACTATCAAAATTCCCCTTTCAAATACTTACATACTATTCCAGTATTAACATTACTAAAGACAGATAAGGATCATAAACTAAACCTTTCAGTCTTTCAAACATTGGAAAATTTTTAGGGCTGCAACAACTAATCGATCAAATCGATAATGGAATTCACTGTCAACGAATGCCGTTATCGATTAGTTGGGCTGCTTAAGTTACAAGTTAGGCAACATAATACAGCCTCCTGCGAAAATGGTGGTCAGTACAGGGTCAACTCGCAGCAGGAAAAAGTGTCATTCAAGGCATGGGAGGATTTTATATTAAACGCAAGGCATAGGAGCATTTTATATTAAATGCAACAAAGAAAACTACCGTAATTTCCGGACTATAAAGCGCACCCATATATAAGCCGCACCCACTCAATTTTACAAATATTTTTATTTTTAACATAAATAAGCCGCACCTGTCTATAAGTGTCTACACTAATGTACTTTACACAGGCTTTAACGAAAGACACGTTACACACGGTGTAACGGGTGAAATATGTTGCGCTTTCTTTGGGAGCAGAGCGGTATTTTGGGAATAGCCTGCGACTGGATTTTTTCCGGTATTACTGCGTGTGTTCAAGACAAGGAATATGTCCTTATTATTTTCTGATGCTGATTTCTAAGTTTCTTTGAATAACCTTTAACGCTGTTGCCAAGAAAAATAAAAAAGCACAAGTTTTGGAAACCTGTCTGTGCTTATATGATTTCTGTTGCAATTGGAGTTAGTGAGCTCTCCCTTCACCCAGACTCAACGCGCTACAACGGCTTGTATCTAAACAGTAGCCGACCAAGTCATTGTTCACTGTCTTCCTCCTTCCTTTCACAACTATTTCTCTCGGGAGTTTATCTTTTGGCATCGTCGTGCGTTTAAAAATCACCCAGTGAAAGTTTTTCTCCTGATGGCGTGCAGCTCAGAACACAGGTGAGGTGCGTTTTTTCGTTTCCGTTCGGAAATTTCATTGGTCTAATGTTATGGGGTTCAGTTTTTTGGCTTAAAGTTTGTGAAACTGGGAAAAACCCAGGAAATTTTTTTAAATTAGCCGCTTTGTTGTTTAAGCCGCAGGGTTCAAAGCGTAGGAAAAAAGTAGCGGCTTATAGTTAGAAAAATACGGTACCTGAAAGTTGTGCAAAGCAGAGCTTGTGTGGGATGGAAGTACCACAGTATACATGAAGGTGAAACATCAGCACGGTAAGCAAAAACTGTATAATCCTCATCATGTAAAAATGGTGTTTAATGAAGTGCTATTGTGTAAACTGTGTGTTTGTAACTTCAGGACAGTCGCACTGGATCTGTTCTGTCGTGACTCGCGAGCATCAGGTTGCGCAATCAGCTCGCTCACGACGTAGTGATGGATTCAGTTAAACCAGTGCGAACAAACAATAAATCTAAAAGCAGCAAATAACAGCAGCAGTAAACAATTACATTTTTAGTCACTGTTGTGGATTTCAGGTAATGCATTTTCTTCCCTTTTTTATTCAAGCCTGTCAGCTTGCTGCGTTTCTCCATTTAATTATTTTTATTGCATTTGTTTGCACCTAACTTCTGTTTTCAAACATGATTTACTATGGTTTTACTACGTTCAAACGCTTTTCAATGTTTGTATATTTAATTAAAGCGTATATAAATTAATTATTCTTCAAACTAAATTAATTATATATTCTAGATTCTTACATCTTTACAAATGAACAAAATATCTGTGTATTTTTTTATAAACAAAAATTGTCAAAACAATGTATTATATTTTATATTTATTTGTCAACTTGATATCTACAAAATACAATACAACCCAGCATGAGTGAATTTGTTTAAAGGAGAATCCCCATACACTCCTCAACAAGCAGCCACTATAAGCGTTAAAATGTCTAAATTAAAGATAGTTAAACTCAATATGTGGCTTTTGCATTTTTTAAAAACACTTTTATGCATACATGCCCTGAACAAGGGTTTTTAAAAGTTATAAGCAAAACATTGAGTAAAAACAGTATAAAAAAATAATCGTCCAATTAATTGATTATCAAAATAATCGTTAGTTGCAGACCTAGACTTTTTTTTACTTTAATCTATCTATCTATCTATCTATCTATCTATCTATCTATCTATCTAGCTAGCTAGCTAGCTAGCTAGCTAGCTAGCTAGATAGCTATATATTAACATTTATATCTTACTGAGTTCAATTTGATCTATTGTCACAAAGATCGCAATTCAACAAGTCAAATTTGTAAATAAAACCAGATGCTTAATACTTACAGTGAACTCCACACTGTCTTCCTGTCATGGATAGTGCAATAATCCCAAAGAAATAATCCACTAATAGAAAAGGCAATTGTGGGTAATCCTTAATCTCTAAAGTGTTCCAAAAATGATATAATCCAAAATCCCAAGGTTGAAAACAGTCATGAAATGTCTTCTTATAAATTCCCGCAGATCTGAAAGAGATTTGAACATTTTAAATTATTACCTGCAGTTGTTACCTGTAATATTTGACCGTTTCAGCTCTTTAAAGATATGGTTTACATGGATTAGAGTGGAAGATATTGAGTTGCCTGCTATAAAGCTGTGACCTCAACCCTGCAGAACACATTTGAGATTAATGTGAACACTGACTGAACCCCAGACCTCCTCATACTTCATCAGAACCTGACTTTACTAACACCCTTATAGCTGAACGAGCACAAATCTCTGGGAAGAGTGTAATGCTCATCTTTCTACAATAAAGTAGATTGGTGGAAAACATTCAAAATAGTTGCCTGGATTAGACTTTTCAGCAAATTCATCAGAAGGTCATCAAAATGTGTTTAGAGAAACTGCAACTAACTTAAGAGATACATCTCAGACTTTACAGACCTCAGTAAGCAAGTTTAATGTAAAAGGTTCATTATTGTTCAATTTGCAAAAAGACTAAACAAGCATGTTTTTTTAATGAAGGTTTACCAGTAGAAAGCCTCTTCTCTGCAAAATGGCAGCATAGTTTAGATTTCTACTATAGAGATGTTTGGCCATAATGCACAGTGCCACATTTGGCAAAAAAACTGACACAGCATATCAGCACAAACTCCACATACTAACTGTCAAGATCAGTAGTGGAGTTGTGATGATTTGGGCTTGTTTTACAGCCACAAAACTGGAGGACAATGGGGCAATGGTAAACCAGCAAATGTACAATAGAATAGCTAAAAAAAAAAACAGAATCCGGGTGTTTCGGTAGCCCAGTGATGTTCATATATATATATATATATATATATATATATATATATATATATATATATATATATATATATATATATATATATCAAAGAAAGGAAACCACAAAAGTACCACCAGGTTCTTGAAGCATTATTGGTTCTTAACAGAACCTTTACAAAACCTTCTAATGCTGATGTTGTATTCAACACAGCAATAATTCCTCTGAACTTTATGTAGATCTCAATAAAGTCTTCATTGGACTTTTCTAACTTTCACATTAGTTTTATACTTTTTTTAACCTTTTTTTTTTTTAAGTGGAGAACCCAGCATTAAAGAACAGTGCTAAGGCATGTAGCAAAATGGTTCCTTAAATCATCTTTGGACATTTAATGGTTCTGAAAGCATTGTGGTGTTCTTTTACATATTCCTTTGGGGAAAAAATAAATAAAATAAAAACCAGAAGACCATCTAGGACGCTTTTCTCACCAGTGAAAACATTTTACAAGAGCCTCCTGAAACTTTAAAACTTCCTAAAAGAAACATAATTTGAAAAAAAAAAAAAAAAAAGAAAGAAAGAAACATTTCCCCCCAAATATTGTCTGGTATAAAATGTTGATAACCCTGCTTTAGAGTGATAAAAGTAGATTTTTAGAGTTTTTTGTTTGTCCCTTCTTACTGCTGCCAGAAACATCTGGGCTAAGGATAACAGTATTCAAGTATTCATATGACTATTTCTAAAAACTCCTAAAAACTTCTGAGAGATGAGGTTTCTGCATGTAAATGTTTAGATGTTGTGTATGACTCAATTCTAGATTACTGAAGAGATTCAACTTCTCTCGAAGGAAGATACACTTTAGACTCCACTATCTGTTAACTATTTGTTAACTTTACACTGCAAAGTAACAAAGTCAAAAAAATGGTTCCCTTTTCAGTGTAAAGTTTTACAGCTAATCAAGATATTGTTATTAATAATGTAAATATAAAGAGTATTAGACCTGTGCATGCATGTGTGTGTGGTCAGCACAAAACAAAGGAAAGTTATACAGACTCACAGTTCAGTTCCACCAATTTTTTTCAAACATTCACTTCAATGTTTGTTTGTTTATTTAAAATCAACAAACTGATTGTGTTAATTAGAAGGCTCAGGGGTGCATTAACTCTCATCTCACTCTTAAACTTAACGTAACGATGTGAAGTACAGCTGTGTGTGTGTGTGTGTGTGTGTGTGTGTGTGTGTGTGTGTGTGTGTGTGTGTGTGTGTGTGTGTGTCTGTGTGTCTGTGTGTGTGTGTGGTCGGCGCAGAACAAAGGAAAAAGGAAAAGAGGAAACAAAGCACTTCGGGATTCACTATACCTGTTGCTCATTTGGACATTTGTGTGCAATTATATTTCATCATGCAAATCCTGTAAAAGTTGCACAAAACTCCGTGCGCGCGTGCTCTAACATTATTTCTATTTACTTTTTTATTATTATTACTATGTAATGTACATTTTCCTACGTTGCTGTTGTTGCAATACAAGGTCGCATGGTTGTAAATGCATGATCTACTTGTATTGTTTGGTTAGTGAAAAAATGATTGCAATTTCTTTTCTACAATTTCGATCAAAAAAATAAAACTTTGTACATCATCCATAACAAAAAGAGAAAGCGCGCGAGAGCAAACCCACATACAACATCATCTTAAGTTTTAATGTCGATAGAGATCTGGTGTATGCACACAACTGTATTATCATCAAACACCAACAAATCAACAAACAAATAAAACCAATTAATTTCTTGGTTTGATGGACTGGAAAGAATAATCACACGAGCGCGCGCGATGCCTCTTGTTTTCTCCGACACAGGCGACAGAATGGGAAGCGCCCAACTTTGCACCAAAAAACTTTTTGTCCTCGTTGTTTAATTTTTTTTTAATAAAATCCTGAAACAAATCCCCGTGTGCTTCACAGCAAATGTGCGTGCACACGTAAAGAAAGAAAACAAATATAGTATGCACTCACCTGGGCAGAGTGAACAGCTCGCATCCGCTGGGTGGATAACAACAAAAAAAGTTGGAGCGTGTGCGTGTCCGTGCTAGCGTTGATGGGTCCCTTTGTTTCTCTCTGTTAGCGCGCGTGCGTGTGTGTTTGTGGGTGCGTGTGTGTGCACGTGCGATGCATAGCTCGCGCCTTATTGCTTTGAGCACCAGTCCCGCCCTCGCGCGCGCAACAACAACACCAGTTACATCCAAACCGTTAATGGATGCGCGTGCAAAAAACATGTCACTCTTGTTAACTGAGTTCCTCAGTGGTACTTTGGATGATTAATAGATTCCACAGGTCTAAACTCTAGGGTTCCACTGTAACTTTCTGAGGTGTTTTTTTACTGTGGACTTTATTTTTAATTAAACTTTGAGAAGTTTAGTCAAGAAACTTACTCAAACTCAAAGAACTCAAAGAATTGAGAAGATTCCTCAAGTTACATTTTAAGTAAACATGTTATATCCAGTTCAGATCTTCTTGAACATCCTAACTAAGGTTTTTTCAGCAGGTTAGAGTTCTGCTAACTTTTCAAGGGGAAAAGTACTCACATTTAACCTTTTTTTTGGATTTCCTACTAATTAAACCATTAAAAGAGCTTCCATGGTCTTGAAATATAAATGGTTCCTAAAAGAAGCTATACAAATATTGCAGATTGTAGAGTGTAGATGTTTAGAGGGTTGCCTACCCCTCAGTGTCATTCCATATGACCTTCAGATACATTTGAGATAATGATTCTTTAGAAATTTATTGGTTATAGCTTTAGTTTTTTTTTTAAAGAGGTGCTATTATAGCCTTTTCTTAAAAGGAAACCATTGGTGTAGAGACCTACTAAGAACGTTTAAGATTGTCCTCAGAGAGACCACACTTCTCAGAGATGTTTGGATTTCTCACAAATAGATTACCTAAAAGTATTTTAAACCTATCAATGGCTCTTTAAAAACTTAAAACTTACAATAGCATATAAATAAGTGTATATAAACCTCCCTGTTAAGTTAAGATGCAAAATAACATCATATTAAGTGTTCTTAGATTTTTAGATCAAGATTTTTAATAGTTTTTAATAGTTAGACTCAATATTCAGACTTGGCTGATGCTTTTAAATCAACTCACTTTAATCAACAACTACCAAACCCACCTATCCCCCCCCCCCCCCCGCCAAACACACACCCACGCGCACACACACACACACACACACACACACACACAAAGTCTCACGCATACTCCATGTTCTACAGTTGCAATTTTCCAAAAGACCTAAGTGTTTACAAAGAGAGGCAAACTTCACACAAAATTATGCAAATTGGTACTATATAATAAAAGGTACTGCCCCATGACTTGTTGATCAATATTTATTGTGTGGTCAGGTGTCTACACATATTTTGTCCATAGAGTGTATAATTAGGTTTCTATTAGTGCTATAAAGCAAACATGGTCTACTTTTAAACTGGCTGTTTGGTGTAAAAGAAAGCAACTCTGGCAACCCTGTCACTAACTGTCATGTATGTAGCTCCTCCTCCATTGAAAACCGCACACACAGAGTGATCATGGGGCAGAGTGAGTCCATCCTTCCCTCTATTAGCACTTCTTGCAGTTCCGATGTTTGACCACTGCAGTAATAACTCTGGTAAACTGTGGTTACATCACTCCATCACTCCAAGGCACCACATCACCTACAAACGTGCAAAAACACATTCCAAAGTATTCACTGTATGGACAAAATATGTGTAGGCACCTGACCACAAGATTCATATGCCGCACATTTAGTCCCATTTTGCTGTTATAATAACCTCCATTCCATGTTACACTAGATTTTGGAGTGTGCTTCTGGAGATTTGTGCTCGTTCAGTCACAGTGGCTTTAGTACAGTCAGGCACTGATGTTTAGTGAGGAGTCCTGGGGTGCAGTCAGCATTCCAATTAATCCCCAAGGTGTTTAATAGGTTTAAGGTCAGCCACATCCAAATACATCCTATACAATTGTTTACCTCCAACTTTGTGCTGACAGTTTGGGAAAGAACCATGTACGGCTGCAAAAATTAGGATGAATAAATGAATTTTTGTTCATATAGTATATATCTTCATGGTTATAATGTACAAAACCAAAACTTTCAATACAAACTTTTATCATAATTGTTAGTTAATCATTAATAATAATAATAATAATAATAATAATAATAATTATTATTATTATTATTATTATTATTATTATTATTATTATTATTAATAGTATGGTCTGTGGTTCTCTAAAATTCCTTCATCTGCATCTTTAAAAAATAATAATAATAATATTCATGTGTAAAGGAATAGGCTTTACGTTGTGTGAAAAATTGTTACACATTTACAACGTGTCCATAGCTAACCCACTTTCCATAATAAAGTGTTTCATTTGTCTTCAAATAGTTTAAATAATTGAAAGACGTCACTGTGGTAACTCATGCTCTTCTTAACCAAAATGACAACTATTATACACAGTGTAGGAGTTTTGAAACATCACAACACAATAATAATAATAATAATAATAATAATAATAATAATAATAATAATAACAATATATGTGTAGTAACAACACACATAGCAGCACTTTTTTTGGTCATTAAAAAAAATAACCACACACTTTATCTAGCATTAAATGTAGTGCATAAACCTGTCACATCACCGACATGTTTTAACACTCTTATACGACAAAAAAATGCCATATATTATTTTTATTTATTTAAAAATTTGGATCTGTTTATATAGATCTGTTATATGTACTGTAGCATTGCTGAATGTCAATGAAACTGGTTAGTTCCAGTTGTTGTTTTTTCTTTTTTGTTTGTCTAGTGACAGGCTTAGACCTGCCTTCTTGGCTATTTGATTAATTGATTGATTGTGTTTAAGCTAGTGGACTAAGTTATTGTTCTAGCAGGCAAGATGTTAAAAGTAGAATCCAGAGATTAGGACTCAATAGCTATGGTGCTGTATATACAATATGTGTACATATAAGTCAGTTTGTGGAAATGTAAACCTAACCTAAGCTATTTTAATTATGATAATTACATTTCATTAAGCTATGGATCATGTTTAAGTACATTACTAACAAGCTAATTACTAATTATTCAGATGAACTAGTGGACTATAACATTACACTAGCAATATAATCTTTTTTTATTGGTTCAATCATCATTATGCTCTTATTATCGCTTTATTTATAAATCTAAGGCCTAAAAATGCTAACTAGTATCAGTTAATCTGTATATTAATCAGTTTGTGTGATTGAGGCTAATGCACTAGTCTGGCTTGGGTTGTTACGTAATTACTGAGCAGTTGTAAATTATTGCTTGATTTCTGGGTAAGTGAGCTAACAGACATGGTATGAGTTAATAACTGTCTCATTTATGCTAGTGATCCAATTAAGTCAACTAGTAGGGAGTTATGCTTTTGAAATTTTGCTCTTGATATTTTGCCCTAGCCTTAGACTGAAGTTAGGTTTGGTCTGGACTGGGTGACAAAGCCAGGACCTTAAATGTATTTAGCTTTACATATAGGGCTGATTTTTGTATTTATTTTATAGACAAAAGCTAAATGTTTAATGAATAAGGCTTGATAGGCTGTGACCTAGTTACCCAGATACCAACTACATCATTTATATTATTTGTTTATGAATGCTGAGTTGGTTTATGTATGGGTTTATTTATATTATTATTGTGTGCCTGTTTTTTGTTGTTGTTGTTGTTGTTGAACTCGAGCACTTGATGTAATCAGACCAAAAGAAACATAAAAAATAAGGAAAATCAAGTCATGAGGCCATGTTAAGGTTCAGTTCCAGCTGACTTTATTTCCTTCCTGAAAAAAAACAAAACAATACAAAAAATCTGTACATGTGTATATTAACAATTTGACAAGCAGTGACTGACACAGAGTTGGCATGAAGCCCCGCCCCCTTGATCCCACCCTCAGCCCCACCCCAACACAAAATGCTTTATGGCATGATTAGGATGCAAAACAGAGATTTTTTTTTGTCTACACAGCATATTGCACAGAACATAAAGTTAATATAATCCAACTGTGTATATACTATATTTATACATAAACTCCTCAACAACAATCGTTAAAGAAAGTAGGCTAAGCAAAACGATAGCTGTTCTAGTGCCATGACATGTTTATATCGCAACAACGTACATAAAAACACACAATCTTTTTTGCTTATAATAACAATAATAATAATAATAATACAGTCGACTGTACAAATTCACAATTTCTTTTTTTTTTTCAGAACACAACAGCTATTATCGAAACCTGAATCTGTGATACAAATGTCTATCCACCATGCCTTAAAATACGAAAACGATCAGCTATACGATTAGAAAAAGAGAGATTAAATATCCAAACACATTTCATTTTCCATTGTTTTTTATTTAAAAAATGTTTTTTTCCCCTTTTTTTGCAAAATGTCTTAAAAAATTATCAATTAAAGCTACGATTTCTGATGTGTGATGTCCCTTTACAGCAGGGTTCGTGTAAAAATGTTTGTGTGTGTTAAAGAGAGATTTTGAGCTGTAAACACAGACAGGAGGTTGATTTTGCTTTTAAACAACCTACCTAGAATTAAAAAGTAACAATTAAGAGAGAAAAAAGCTGGTAGAGAAATCATCACTAATTCATCACCACACCCCCTTTTTTTCTTTCTTTCATTCTTTTTTGTTTTGTTTTGTTATTTTTTTTTTTAAATATAGATTTGTAAAAAAATACACTGAGAAAATAATCAAACACTCTCTTTTTCTCCAAAAAGTCTACTTTTAAATATATATAAAAAAAAAAATATCAAACAAACAAAACAAAAAAATAGCCCTTCTTGTTTGGGAGAAGGAGTGTGAACCAAAAAAACAAAAACAAATGAAAAAACTTGATTTAAAAAATGCAATGCTTGGCCGGTATATAAATACATCCTTATATATAGATAGATATATATATATATATAAAAAATGACATCTGGAAAACAAGCAAACACACAATGATGGGACAAGAGTATATAAAAAACCACAACAGGAGAGATTTGGTCCTGATTAAAAAAAATAATAATAAAAAAAAAAAAAATTAGTTCAGCACAGATCTGAGTTTGAATCCTGAAGTTTAGGATGAAGAACAGCTGGTGATTTTGTGATGTTTTTAAAAGTCCAACATGGCGCCATCTAGCCATTTGAAATAAACCTACTGCTAGTGAACTGTTCCACAGTCGCACACAAGCAAACCGTGATACACCAGCATGCTTCTCTCTTTCTTTCTTTTAAATAAAGGGTTGTCTTAAAGTCTTCCCACCTCGTTTATCAATCCACCCTCCCTCTCACCGAAAACAAAACCCAAAACATTTCCAACAGCCTATTTCTGTACCTTTTAGGCGTTACAAAGTCACATGGTTGTCGCAATGTTGTCTTTTTCTTTCTTTTTTTTTCTTTTTAAAGAAAACTTGCCGTGCAAATCAAATCACAGTTTTCCAGTTCCGTCTTAATTTTATTTTAATTGCAATAGGATCTTTTTTCATCTCCTTCTTTTTCTCCATGCAGACACTTTAAGGTCCCCCTTTTTTTCAGTCCTTTTGCAACTCGATTAAAAAAAAAAATCCTTCTTGTTTTTGGACCCATCACGCGCCTCTCCAGCCACTTAAACCATTTCTCACTCTTTTGTGTGTTTAAAACGGTTCGGTATCAGCACGCAGAACTTGCTGATGTTTGCAGTGTAGCCCGATTGCGACGCATCTCTGCAAAAAAGCAACACGATGCAGCTCAACGCATTCGCGCACGTGCCTCCAGTCCCTTCTTGAAATCTCTCTTTATATATTAAACGCACGTTTTGCGTGCTTCTTTTCCGACTCTTCTCCTTTGTTCGGTTGCAAACACTTTTCAATGCAACTTCGTGTGAAACAGTTCTCCGACATTTTTGTTTCGTTTCGCGAGTGCGCTCAGTAAGTGAACACGAGGTTGGAAATAGTAGACTCGAGCCAGTCCCGGGAGATCATCTCGGTCACCTCGGGTGTGCAGTAATCGGGGAAGTCAAAGTGAGAGCCCGCACACGATTCGAAGCTCGAGTCCCAGTCGCGGTCGAGCGCCGGCGAGCACGAGGACGCGGAAGAGGAGGATGAGTTAGAACCGAAGCTTCCCAGAGACGTGCTGTCGAATCCAGAGCTCGCACGGGGCCTCACCTCCGCCATGTCGTCCTCAAACTCCTCGTCGGAAGACGAGGAGGAGGAAGAAGATGGTGATGATGAAGATGACGGAGATTGGGATAAGCGCGAGGCGGACGGAGCAGGCGAGGGCGCGCGGAAGGCGCGGTGGGAGTCCTCGTACAGACTCTGCGCGTCGCTGAACTCGGTTGAACTGCTCAGAGTCGGACTCGCAGGGACACTTCCTCCTCCTCCGCTCCCGAAGATGTAAACTCTTTTCGGTTTCTTGTCCGACTTGTTGGACTTGTAGAGCGCGTGGTGGTCCGCCACGGCAGCCGGTTCAAGTGGCGCAGCTTTGTGAGCCGTCTTATGCGCCTTGCCGTGTCCTCCGCTGCCGCTGCCCGGTCTGGAACTTCCGCTCTTTTTGGAAGGAGCCTTCAAGATGGCGCCGTGAGCACCGGTACCTCCACTTGCCTTGTCCCCGTTCTTGAATCCTCCGTTTGACTTGGGCTTTTTCCGCGGTCGGTATTTGTAGTCCGGGTAGTCGGCCATGTGCTTGAGGCGCAGGCGCTCTGCCTCGCGGATGAACGGGATCTTGTCGGTGTCCTTGAGCAGCTTCCAGCGCTTCCCGAGGCGCTTGGAGATCTCCGCGTTGTGCATGTCGGGAGACTGCTCCATGATCTTGCGCCGCTCGATCTGTGACCACACCATAAACGCGTTCATTGGACGCTTGATGTGTCCGCTGGGGGTCTTGCACCAGCCCGGGTCCACGAGCTTATCGGCTCCAGGGCTTGCGATGTCCATCGCTCCGGAATCACAGCTCTCTGTAAGGCTCGTTTTCTGCACCATCTCGGCGCTCGCGTCTCCAAAATTCCACCCGTCAGACTTTAACTTAAATAAAACTGACTGACGTTAAAGAAAAAGAGAGAGAAGTCCACTTTCTTGCACGGTGGTAGTCCTGAGAAGTTTTTTTTTTATCCGTGTTATTATTATTATTACAAGTTCGTACGCGGGAACCTGTAGGATATAATCTCAGTGCGCGGACAAACACTCCGGCTCGCGCCGTGTCCGTTCTCCGTTCATGTTCGCGATAAGCATCAGTTAAAGTGTGTGTGTGAGAGAGAGAGTGTGCGTGTGTTTAGCTCTTTCTGCATAACCAAGCTGCAAGTTGTTGCCGCTGCAGTAGTGCGCTTCCCATTTGCAGTGCGCGTGCTAAGAAGTTTTTCTTTCCTTTCGAACATCTCGAGCTCGCGCCGCTTTATGCCTCCGCGAGACCAGACCAGTGAAAGCACAGGAACCAATCAGCGCCTGTCGCCAGCCTTCTCCCTGCTGAGAGGCCACGCCCTGCACTGTCTGCACTCATTGGCTGTAAAAAGGAATCTAATAATAACCGGCGCGTGCAATGAGCGGCTCTAGATCTGACCTCATTCCTGTAAACTTCTTATATATTTATATATATATATATATATATATATATATATATATATATATATATATTTTTTTTTATTATTATTTATTTATTTTTTTAAAGAAAGCGAGACAAAGCTGATGAGCTCATTAAGGTGGCTTATTAATTATTTTATTTCATTTTTATATTAAATTCTCGCTCTGGCTCTCTTTTTATATATATATATATATATATATATATATATATATATATATATATATATATATATATATATATATATTTGTGCACGTGTGTGTGTGTATATATTGTGTGTATGTGTCTCGAGCATGCATATAAATTATATACAGTTGTCATGTACATGTACATACTCTTCTTGAATATACGAATATATTCACGTTTTTAAAAGTTTTTTTTTTAAACATTGACAACGCGCGAGCTTAAGCGCCTTGTGTTGTAGTGGCAAAAAAAGCCCTGTTATTATTATTCTTTAAGCCCCGCCCCGAGGGGTGACCCTGTGTCAGGACACGCCCCTTTATCGCTCGGTAGGAAGGGAGAAAAAAACCGACTCAGTTTTACGCTTGGACTGGCTGTACAGGTGCTGCTCACCTGAGTGCGCAAGCCGAAGTCTTTCTTTCTTTCTTTCTTTCTTTCTTTCTTTCTTTCTTTCTCTCTGTCTTTCTTATTATTTTAATATTATTATTTGTTTCGTTTCGAGATGTCTAGTATTAATATTATTATTATCATCATCATCATCATCATCATCATCATCATTATTATTATTATTATTATTATTATTATTATTATTATTATTATTATTATTATTATGAACTAATTTTGAATAGCACACTATTAGGTCACCGTCATCCGCCAGTCGGTTGTGATCTTTGTGTGTGTGTTTGTTTTATTTTTATACCCAACGCTAGATGGCAGAGTGGGGCTGAGAGACTCTCCAGCTTTGTGTATTTAAGGATTTATACTGTATTACAGAAAGACACGGATTCAGACTCGAGTTACATAACAACTTTAAAACAAACACAACATTTGTAACAGAAGCATTTCACAAATAAATATTCAATCACATACCAATCTATTCTCCAGCATAATATTCCTCACCACCCATCACCCACACAAGTTTTTACAATTAAACAAGTAAAAATGTAGTTTCCAAACACGCTGTACAGTGTTACCGTTGTTATATCTAATGTAATAATATGGATATGTAATAGTTTACACTCAGTTAATTTAAAGGGACAAAGACTACTAAACTGTACCTTTCATTTTTATATAGTAATTTTAAAAGTCATCATTAACCCATTAAAAATAATGAAAGGTATACGTTTTAAAGGTACACAACACACCTCTTCCCAGGTAACACATGTATAACAGTGTTATAAATAGGTTATTATAATTTGTTATAATATAGGTATTGTTATAATTTGGTTAGGGTTATGGTTCATTTGGTTAGATTATCTATTGTAGATCTTAACCTCATTGGTATTAGTATTAAATTTCGAGTTTTTACTTTTTGTCCACTGAGGTAAATCTGTTTTAGATATAGTATATTGGCCATTACTACTCATTAATGTTCTCATTAAAGCTCAAAATCCTAGTTAGTGTCCTAACTTAGAGTCTGTTTTTGTAAGCTTTTTATAAATGTAAGAAATACAGTACATTGCTGACGTTAAAAAAAGCGTAAAAAAATTTAAGATACCCCGGGACCAAATGTAAGAAATTATGTTTTCTTGCTTACTGTGTTTTGCTTCCTTGCTTACTCAGATATTGCATAGGTCACACATTCACCATCTCTGGGTGACACTGGAAATTTTTGTTCTATTACAAGTTGAATGTCATAATTCAAAGTCCAGTGTTAGAAAATGTAGTGGTCTACTTTAGGGTACATGGCTATATATATATTTTTTTTAAGCATCATAAGTCCATCAAGAGAAAATGTAACCTTCTAACTTTAAATTAAATTCAATTTCTAGAAATGTGTCAGCCTACCTCATGATCTGTTGATCGAAACTTTCATTTTCTAACCAATCGGGCTATGATAAATGTAGTTATGGTCTATTACTAGAAATCGAATGTCCTAATTCAGGGCTTGGTGCTAGAAAGTGTAATTTTCTAATTTAGGGTACATTGCTATAATTCAGCTGTTTTTCCTTAGGGCCTGTGGCCTTATGATTAGCCTATATCTTATGGTCCAATATGGTCTCCAACAAATTCTATAGATTTACTGAAATTACCTGCCCTAACTTAAAAGTCCATTGCTGTACACCTCATGTGGTCAATTATATAAATATATATAAATATACAATTACATTAAAAAAATCACTTTGTGTGAACTTTGAATGATCCATTTGAGACACTTTGTCCTTGACTCATGGCAATCTGTTCTTCACCTTCACCACCTGCAAAGCAGAAAAGCGAGAGGGGAAAAGAAAACATGTACCGTACATAAATCAGTGTCGTGGACTAACAACAGGCAGCACTTTTGCTCAGTTGGTACAAGTGTATTGATGATGATATGGTGTAAAGCATATTTAACCAGCTGCCCAACTCGGCCTTATCTTATCCGTCCCAGCAGTTGCCTACTTATGTCCCGGTTAATCAGTGACAGGGACGATGTTTGGGGTCTGCTGCTGCAGTTTAGTTAGTGTCAAACTCTGATTTCAGGAGTTCAGCAAGGGCAAGTAGAACATCTGCTTGCAATAGGCAACGTCCCATTAGTCCCTTTAGAGAAAGGCCTGCTTTATAAATAACTATATTACCTCCATCACCTGGAGTTACAGCAAAGTCCAAAAGTCGGCTTTTATTTCTCTGCTTATCTTATTTAAAAAACAGTTATGAAAAACGGTGCTTGCACTAGCTGTTTGTCTACTATGCAGGATATGAAAATACGCAAAGGCATTTATACATAAATAAAAAGAACGATGAATATGAAGATCTATGAATAGAGAGAAATGAACATTCAGTTGGATTAAATGAGTTATTGAGAGTATATTGCTGCATGAATAAGCCTAGGGGCTTAATTCAACCCAAACAGCTTCCACCACTCATTATTTATTAGCTTATAAAATAGCACTTGATCCAGCATAGACTATTATTTAGCAATTTATTTTTAATTGCGCTCACTACTGAATGAAGCTACTAGACACTAAATCAGGGTTATGCAGCTTACAAAGTACTCGGCGCCTATGTGTAATTCTAACTATAAAAATTCCTGGAGTGTGGTGATGTCTTTGTGCCAGACTTCCAAAGGTATATTTCAACATGGCATATTTACATCAGACTGTTGGACAGTTGTGCTGAACTTAACCCTGCTCTTCACTTGAGCTGATATCAGACAAGATGTTCAAGGTCGAAATCAACTTCGTCCTACAATCTCCTCTACTTCTAATGTAGAATGCGAGTTAATTGTTGTGTAGAAAATATGGAATTAAACACGAATAGCAAAACTGTATACACATAATGCGTAGTGACCTACTTTTCATTCCAAACAGCAGCAACTTTATTTGAAAAACAACTTCTTACTTACAACACCCCCCCCCCCCCCAAACACAAACACACACAAACAAACACACACGCACACACACCAACCGTAGTATACCCAATCTGAGGTGAGAAGAGGTGGCTGTAATTGGTGTTCTGTCACTTCTTTGCCGTTTCACTTCTCACAGCCTTTTACTTCACGTATTGAGTTAAAGATTGTAAAGTCTCACTGTTTATGTCACTTTTCTGCTCACAATAGCAGTCTGGTGTCCACAAATAGCTATTATTGATTGGTTTGTTGGACTTCTTGTCTAAAGAAAATGGCTTATCATCCTTCAGTAGAGTGGCATAGACACATGAGCAGTTTAACAAAATTTAGTCTAACTTACAAGGTCTGGCTTCAACGTCACTGAACAGAAAGTAGAAGAATTGATTTCACAGCCTGTGTAGTGGACTCCATGTTCTATATAGGGTGTATAAGCTTTTATGTCATACTCAATGCCATGTAATGGACTCTCTAGTGTTATGTTCAACACTACATGGGGACCTAAAGAGCTGGACCACAAGTGGACATTTAATACTCTGTACAATATGTTAAAGCTCTAATTCTATAGTCTGTGTAATGGAAATAATTATAAATGACTGTCTTTTCAGGTTTAAAGGCCTGTGTGTAAATCCATGTGTGTAAATCCATATGTTTGTGACTCTGAATACAAGACTTTCCCCAAGTAAATATTATATGTGAACTGTAACTTTTGTAGTAAATCAAGTATCATCAAGTGTCATCAGTAACATGGAAGAAATAAATATGAAAACATTTAGAAATATCCAAAGTTACACATTTAACATTTATCTTTATACCTCATAATTGTCACAATTGTCTTATCAGACTGCCTTCATTAATCTCTTAAGTATTTATGTCTTGTCTAAGGTTGAGCAAGATAAAAATATTATTTGAATAATAGGCTTGATTAAAAGATTTGGTCACAGGTCTGATCTGCAGTGTGTCAGGATAATAATCAACAAATTGATGTTTAAAATTACCAATGGAATGTGTTAAATAGACCTACACTGACCTTTCTCAACCAAACACATGACCTCTCTCTGGCAAACACATGTTTCTATCACTAACAATCGCTTACACATGTAGGAGTTTTTTTATTATTATTATAATAATAATAATAATAATAATAATAAAAAATATTAAGAATTATTATTATTATTATTATTCAACTTGTAAAGGAGGTCTGAGACCACAGATGGGATTTAATAAAAGAGAATAACAAATTCAGGAGTTAAAAAAATTGAGATTGAGATCTTTGAGATAAGAGTGGTTTTGTTTACCCAGTATACAGAAGGAAATATATATAAAATATACATACATACACTCATACTGTTAATAATAAATAATTGAATAAATTTGGTTTTTAGCTATTTTTTTCCCTACTGGGTAAACATTTTAAAACCCCTCTCATCTCAAAGATCACCTCATTTCTTTTAACTATATAATTTATATAGTTAATAATTTCTAAAACACCTACTGGGATTCAAACTCAACCTTCTGGTGAATAAAGGTGAGAGCTGTCAAACCATGTTATGTCATTTATATAAAGGAATATCATTAACTCTAGATGTGTCTGAATAACTAGATATTATTGTGTGCAAAAATATTATTTAACATCATATTTTTATATGTATATATTTAAAATAGTGCTTATGTATAACTAGTACTTACTAGTTTAAATAACGTTGGGGTTCTTTTGGTAGGGGCAAAGGCCAACAAATTAATCCCCAAATCAGGGGGAAATTATCTCACTATAAATGAATCATAATAGTGACAAATTTCATAAATCAGATATCTTGTGTTGAGTTCTTGACCCTTACAGGACGTGAAAGTCCAAATGTGAATTTGCTATTGCTTTTTTGTGGACAGACAAAGTCAGGGCTTCTCTCTGCCCTTCCCCTCTTGAGGCTGCCAGAACACACACACACACACACACACACACACACACACACACACACACACACACACACACACACACACACACACACACACACACACACACAGCAGCAGCAGCAGCACTTACTTCAGTTTTCGCCAGCGAGCAAGCAAAGCATCTCCTTCTCGTCTGCTGTTCCTCTTCCCACTTCTCTCCTCTCTTCTCATCTCGTCTTGCCTCCTTGGGAAATTGAGATGCGTCCAAGAAACTGGAAAGAATTAAAAAAAGAAAAACCTTGGATTGTTATCTTGGATGAAAAGAGAACCTTAACGCGTTGTGAGACGCAGCAGCAGATGTCATTTCATCAATGATGTGATTTCAGGCCTGTGGATGCTCAGCTGCAGAGATCAGAAAGCGAGAGAGATATACAGACAGAGGAAAAGTAAAAGAGAGAAAATGAGAGAGATTCAGCAAACAATCACAGCTCTCTGAAACGTTTAGCTCGTTGCTACCTCGTGTTCATTTCTCCCTTCTGGAATCTCAAATGTACTGTGGATTAGCGCTCACTCTGATCCATCATCATCATCATCATCACTCAGCGAGAGAGAAAATACAGGAGAACTAAGATTTTAGATTTCCTGTTTTGGAGTACACCACAGACCTCAGCTTTTGGAACATTACAAGGAATTTCACATAATGCAAAAAAACTTTTGAATAAGAGTCATTTATCACTTTTATTCCCCAAGATGTTGGTTCCTCTTCAGGTAAAATGAAGCTCATCAGTTCAAATTATAATTATTCAATTTATTTAAATGTTCCTCCTGATATGATAACAATAATCCCCCAACACACAGTTTTGTAAAACAATATCCTCACTTTTTGTGCATGTTTTTTTGCTCTTTGTAGACCTTGTAAATTTTCTCCATAGATGCTTGGATGGTAAGAAGTCAAGTTTTTCAGGGGTGAGGTAAGAGTGAGCTTTAACCTGTTCCCCTCTACCCTTTTTCATTTCCATTTTTAAAGCAGCAGTAAGAAACTTTGTGTCAATGAGATGTTGCTCATATTTTCATGCAAATGACTATGTGTAAGCAAGAAGCCAAAAGGGGAGGGGCTTAATAAATTTTTTATCACCCATGTGTTCCAAGAATGTATTTCCCTTTTAATTTTATTTTGCCTAAATATTGGTTAGGATGAGTATTCCTTCTTTGTGTATTTTCAGCATATATATATATATATATGTAACTTTATTTAAGTGTTTTATTTCACCTCACATATTTACTCAGTGTTTAACTGAATATTGTCTCAGTATGTATTACATTGGAGTATTTATCATTTCATCTGGGTGTATGAACTGTACATAATATTTCATAGTATTTCTTTGTGTGTTCCTAATATTTCACCTAAGCATTGTCTCAGTATTTATTGCTTTACATGAGTATTCTGGCTCTGCCACCGTCAATTGGTCAAATATATTTTCTCATGTATGCATCTCCGTGTTATTTATCCTCATATTACTAATAAAATATTTCTTAATTGTCGATTCTGCCATGTTTGTTAATAGTTTGTTTGTGTTTTAAATGTAAAACACTGTGGTTGGACTACAAATCTGATCTCATGAGTAATCTAATCTAATACAAAGGAGGACTTTAGACTTTTTAGTTTACATTCTGTTTTGTATGATATAAATATTGGCTCCACCCGAAGATTAACTTTAGACATGTATAAAGTGTGGAATGCTAACAAGCCAGAATAAAACTAAAAAAACATGGCTACAGCACCGAAACATTGTATTAAAATTTTACTGCAACACAGTTGGTTTATGATATTCTTTGAGTGATTATGGATGTGAACATTTATTGTTGTGGTTCAGAAAAATATTATTAGCAATAATAAAACATCAAAAATAACCTTTCTTTTCAAAACAAACACAAAATCTATAAATGTTTATTTTTCTAAGTAACCAAGCAGACAAACTTTTCATTATTCAATGCTAATGACAATTAAACATTAATAATACACTGTATGGTTGATTAGAAAGTGTACTTTAGTGGGTTCTGTGTAAAGTGAAACATTTTGTACATTGTAAAAAGGGTTTTAGATCGTAATAATAATAAAATCACATTAATAACAGAACATTAGAATTCAAATGACGATAGGTACATTTACATTTACTGATTAATCACATTGTAATTATAGAATAGCTTATAGCTTATACAGATAATAACCCATTACAAAGATTGATGCTAGCTATCTTTATATGTTTAAGGTACTCTACTGAACAAAATTATTTTATATTAGGATGAGGGAATGCAATTATTACATTTGTTGAACATCTATTCAGCATGCTATTAAGTTATAATCAATCTGTGTTCTTGTTAAGCAGTAAAACATACTCTGTGTCCCCATCTCTCTCTCTCTCTCAGTACCCTAATGATACTGTACTGCCTTAAATAATTGGCTCATATCCATTTCAGCCTTATGCTTTTGATTCCATAACCGGCATTTAATTTCCGAAAGTGATTTCCATCAGAGCGCACTGCAGATGTTCATCTCTCGCCCTGGCTATTAAGAATTTAAATCATGAGCTAAAGCATGTGTGCCATCAAAGCTTAGCCAGAGAACCTCCACACACTCCAGGCAGCAGATCCTGTGAGTGAAAAAGGAGGGTGTTAAAGCAACCATCTTCCTCTAAACTTAACTCGACCTCATCTGGTCATATGTAAATGGGAAGAAGAAGATCTGAAGAATGCTTAATGAATTTGGCCCCTAGATGCCCTGGCCTTGTCTCTGTTGGAGCCACAGCATTCCAAATGGATGTCTGCATTTTGTTGGCAACCCTGGACTTTCTTAGAACTTCTCAAGGTGACAGCAAGTCTAAATTTAAACTGCTTTTCATCAGTTGTTAGAAGTCATTTCCTGTCTTCTCTCCACATCAAGGGTCTATTGTAAAACTGAGATGAAGGCACTGAAAAAACAACATAGAAAAGCTGTATGTCTGCTTTATTTAACACTTTGAACTGAACTTGAGTTCGGTTTGAGACTCGTTAAATACCAACTGCGAAGCCGAGAAAAAGAAGTCTGGAGGTAATTAAGGAATAACAGCCTCACATTCACATTAACAATGATGACTCTTTCTTCAGAAACGGTCTCTCACCTCATGACTGAGAGATGACATGAGAATTCATATTGAAATAAAAAGTATACTATTAAAAATACCAACATCATTCTCTTGTAAATAGTACTGTAGGTACAGTATGACCAGCGGTCTACAGTAAAAAAGCACTATAATTAAGTACATTTTTCAAGTAAATGTTTCCATTACTTAAATTTAATGTGTAATATCTTACATTGTACTTCAGTACATTTCAGAACAACATGTTCTCGCTACTTGTAAGTGAAATAAATATTGAGACTATATTTAATATACTTTACACAATGAATGTTTTTAATTTTAAACAATGTTGTCGAGAAGGCACGTGGTGACAATCAAACAAAAACAAAAAAATACACTTGTTTGTCAAATCTAACACGACATTTTTTGCACATTTAAAAAAAATTATATACAATATCTGGGAACCAAAAAAGTAATGCTATGTTTTCATTTGAGGCATTTAATGGGATATTATAAAAGTATTACAATAACGATTGTAAAAAAAAATCCATAAAATTACACATTGTTACATAATACTTTGTTTTGGAGTTGAAAATGGAGAATGTATGAAGTAAAGTTTTCAATTATTGTAAGAAATCTGACCAACAGAAGGATGGCATGAAGCTCACAGCACAGCCACAGTAACATTGATAGAGAAATGTAAAGAAAACCTAAAAATCTCCTTATTACCTCAACCTCAAAACCCTGACATAGCAGGAGACATGCTATGGAACAGATGCTACAGGGTTTCGTAAGGCTTCACTGTATAATTGAGGGTTCTTAGCTAGCTAATCACAAGCAGTTACTTAATTCAAAGTAATCTATTCATCTGACTGTCCAATGAACCCCTTGGGAACCCTTTTAAGAACCATTTTTGTTTGAAACTCACTTTTTGCTTTTCAAGAAACTCCAACTTATTGCTCATCATTGTTCTCTTTATCTAGAACCAGTCAGGATCAGGGTAAAGGGATCTTTAAGGGTTTATAGAATAATTAAGATTTCTTAGACTCCTGACAGGTTTCTACTAGTACGCCTTTTTAATAGGGATGAAATCCTTGAACCTTTAAAGAAATTGTCTTTACTGTAGAATATGTGAGGAACGAAGGGCTCTTAAAGAGTTTATTGGATTTACATTTACATCTATGTTTTTTGGTGATGCCCTTATACAAAGCAACTGAGCAGTTGAGGGTTAAGTTCAGGTCAATTTTGTTGATTCTAGTTCCATTAAACTTCATTAAGGGCCTTGCTCAAGCAGTGGCAAGGGTGACCAGGAGTGGCTGCTTGGTGGTGCTGGGATTTGAATTCACAACCTTTCGATCAGAAGTCTAAAACTAGTGTTCTAGTCAGATTTGATTTCTGATCCCACTCAAGGACATTTATTTAACCTCCGCTAGTGTTAGTGAAAACCTTTTTTTGGAGGTGATCATCTTTTATAGAGGCACCAAATACTAATATATGCACATGCACACACTCACACAACCACACACACACACACACACACACACACACACACACACACACACACACACACACACACACACACACACACACACACACACAGAGAGAGGCATACACACACTTCCCAGAGAGGCGGGCAGCTTCCTGCCAGGCGCTGTTATTAATCCAGCACATGATTTATGCAGAGATTGTGCCGGCTCCTGATTCAGCTTATAAAATGTTAATGTTAATATATTCATAAGGAAATTGTTCAGGTCTAATCTGAGACTCAGACACTTATCACCGAGTGCCACTTGATTCTCGTCTGAGCTTGTATTACTCAAATGCCTCGCTAATGCAATAAAAAGTGATTAAGAATTTGGGATTAAAAACAAACCAATGACTAAATCATGCAACCATTAATTAATTTATAGAAAAGAAATAACTCTCATTTTATTGTATATTTGTGGAATTATTGTTTATTTTTTAAATGTTATTATTATTCCATTTTTTTAGTGATGTGCTGTGATGAATGTTTTAGAATTGTACTTTAAGTGAACTGTAAAATTATAACCTACGATAACTATTAAATAAACTTTAATTAAAAAATATATATATTTATACTAATCAATTATTTTATTATTCTGATGACATTAACTTCTGAATATTAGTATAATTATCTATCAGCACACAAACAAACAAAAAAATCAATACAAATATTCTGTATTATGAAATAAATGACCTTTTTAAGTTTTTATAAAAATGGCAAATATATTTTAATTGTTAGTGTTTTCTTTACAAATGTTATCCTAAAAATCTTAACTGGAAAAAGTATGCATGTTAATACCAGCAGTTACCAACTTTACATGTAAAAGTATAAATAAAGCTGACCTGATTACTGCAGGTTGAATCAAGTGGCCACTCACTAATTATATATAGTACAGTACTAAAGAGTCTGGCATAACTGTTTTCCAGCTATAAGACTTCTAGAAACAATGGCTGCATTCCAAATCACATAAATTGAACTTAATCTAAACACAGGTATTAAAACTGCATTCAGGTAGTTTCCATCGTTTGGTCTAATGATTTGAGATGCAGCCACTAAACTGATTCCATCATGTATTTATAGATGTTTCGAATAAACGTTTACATGGGTGTGTGTGTGTGTGTGTGTGTGTGTGTGTGTGTGTGTGTGTGTGTGTTAGACACATTTAAGGAAAGGGATAATTACTTCTTTTCCTGGCACATGTAACCTTGAACTTTTATCAAATGAAAAAAAAAGAACTGTTGGCATGAATCCAAAACGACAAGCTGTATTAAAAGAGAGATGGAGCGAGGGAGAGAGAAAATACTATTAATAATAAAGCAGACAGATGTTTTCCAGTTCGACTCCAAGCCTTTGCTAGCTGAAAATTACTTTTTTTGACAGTCGCATAGCAACTGGCGAGGCGGAATAAACCCTCGTCATTTGCACAGCCGAGGCAATATGATGAAATAAGCCGACACCCAGGTAGGAGTGTGAGCGCCAGGCTGCGTGTGATTGCATCTCGTCTCTGCAAGTGAGAGATAGTGGCCTTTAGCCAGTCGAAAAGTAAAAAAACACAAAGTATGAGTGTCAGAATTTATCTATTCTCTGAACCGCCTGATCATATACTGAAAAACTTCATACATCTGCAAGTTAAAAGAAAACTTTAGCCAGGGAAAAAGTATATTATTATTATTATTATTATTATTATTATTATTATTATTATTATTATTTTTAACAGGAGGACATTATAGATCAAGGACTGCTTGTACTTGACAGACAACGAGAGACTGGTACCCCTAAAACAAAGGTATAAAGTGTCAAGAATGCTTATATGCAGACCTTAAAGATTCATAATTTTTGCATGCAGATATGAAGAGGCTAGGGCACTGCATAAGCAAATAACAGACCCTGCATTCCTGCAGGCAAAACATTATCATTCTTTGTAGCAGATATTAAGTGTGCATGCCTCTTTTAAGGCACATTTTTAGGGTCTGTATACCATTTCATCAGTTATGAGTACACATTAAGGAGTTGGTAAAGGCCACAAAGTGTCTTCTAGAAGTTCTGTATAGCTCTCCTTGTAAACAGGCATTAAGAGTCTAGAATGTTGTTAGTAGGCATTAAAAGTCTGTGACTCCTATCTCTGCAGATATTAATGTTGTCTATGGCGCCTTGTAGGAAGCTCATAAGGATCAAGGCCTTCTTGCAGGCACACAGTGGTGAAAGTAGAATAGTGGGAATGAACGGCAGTTATTCAGGGAATAGAACCATTTGTGGGTAAAATTTTATATGACCAGGACCTGCTCTTGTAGGCAGATATTACTTATACCCAGACCCTGAGAGTCTAGAATCCTTGAAGTCATTTGCTTAGAGGCTTGGATACCTTCCAAGCAGAAATTGAAGTCACATGGCAGAAGAGGGTCTAGGCAAATCCAAAGGAATCCAAATGATATCAATAAAAGGGGTTTTGATTCCTTGTAGGCAGACTTTAATGGTCTAAAAGGTTAGGTAGAAGAGAAGGCTTGAGACTGCTTAGAAATCATCTTGGACAATGTAGGCTAGAGGAAAGGTATAAGACTCCAAGGGGCAAGTTGTTTGTTTTCTTTTCTTTAGAATTCAGATTGAAATGATGTAAAGTTGTCTCCAGTTGTTTGCATTCAATTGGACAGGCAACTTTTGGCAAGTGAATGGAAAACATGCTTGTAGCAAAAACAGTTTCAAATTACAGTTACAGTACGTCTCTAAATATTAATTGTTTATTTTTTTTCTCTCTTGAAAAGCCAGAGGAGGAAACTGAAAGTCTCAAGATAGAGAAAAAAAGAGGTGCCTCTAGAGACAGCTGTCATGTTGTTCTTGTTCAGTGTGTTGTGAGATCCCCTGAGTGTGACAAGAGGAGGTTCTCAGTGTGGCTTCCAGCTTCCTGTAGGGTGTATTTATAGCTGCTTCGGTTCTCCATTCAGAGAGCAGGTCCAGGAAGCTGCTCGTAAATGACGCAGAAACACACAAACACACATGCACAGAGCTCAAGCTTGACTGAAAAAATAATGTGCAAATGGCACAGGTATCGACTTTCACATTGTATTATGTTAATATGTTTTTTATTATGTTAAAGTATGTGTTTGTTTATGTTTATGTACCAGACTTCCATCAGACAGTAAAACGCCTTTTAATGTAAAAGCATTTGCTTTTTTTGCAAGTCTGTCTATAGATAAGTTTTCTGCAATTGATGTTTTTCACATCTTCCTAGAATTTATTGACACCAATTTTCTTTGGGAAATGATGCACAACAAGCAAATGAAAACCAAACAAATAAAATTACAGCATATTTGAATAAATGGATTTCACATGGTCATCTTAATAGTCATTACTCTCTCTATCTACTGTAGCTTACATTTTTTATGTTTCAGAAAATAAAAAACATATATATATATATTTTATATTCAATATAGCCTGCTGATTCCAAAACCTAATATGTCAAAGGAGGATAAAGGATGAACAGTGGAAAATGTGGGTTAATAGGCATGCAATAAACACACAACCTGCAATTTATGCAAAAATCTAAATTGTTTTTACAGCCTGTTCTTACACTTGGACAAACCAAAGGATTAAAAAAAAAAAAACTGGAATCAATAAATACATCATCGCAAATGGATACATAAAATTCATTAGCTGGCCAGGCATCCAAGTGAATTCTCCAGTGTGTCTACATTTTGGTTTTTTTTTGGATTCCTGATTTTGAAAAGATTGCACTTGCTAACTGATCTGCCAAGCAAACATTGTTCTACCATTGGTTCGCTGGACATTGTGTTTGTTGCAGCAGGTGGTGGGATATAAAACAAGTAACATGTACCCTTTCCAGAATTAGCAGCACTGATTTGTTCTCCCCTAATTAACCTCTTTTTAAGTAACTCACAGATAAAGTATTTATGGAACTGGTTTTGCTGATTGTCCTACACAAAGCGCAATTGCATCTTTTTTGTTATTTGTTTTGTTGCACTTGATTATCGCAGCAGTTTACTTGTGCACGACTCGGTATGGGGGAAGCGCAAAGAACACAGGACACAGCAGGACACACGACAAATTGGCTGCTGCGAAATGCTATTCCGGCACCTTTTATTTCAGGCCTTGACCTCCCAAATCACTCCTCGCAAATTAATTTTTTTTTGGTTTTTTTTTGCATGTGTGTTTTAACGAAGTAAATAAAGTATTCATGAATTCCATTTGCAGAGCGCATGGTGCCAGAACTAATTATTCTCACAGAACGTTTGCTAATGCCGTTCCATTTCCCAGTCCGAATAACTCAATGGCTTTAAACACTTAATTTGGAAAAATAAAAAATAAAATCACCCAGAAACGATAACAAATCAGAGAGCCGAATGGTTTCTAGTTTGTCTTTTGGAATAGAATGTTCTGAGCTATTAGCACCATGCTGGTTTTATTAATGAGTTCATTTCATGGTAATAGGTTAACCCAGTAAAAGTAGTCAAATTTAGCTCGATACGTAAAAAAATGCTTTTGAATATGTTGTCGAAGCTCTCAGATTCCTTAGGGTTTTAAATTCTATTATTTGGAGCTACACTTAATTGAACAGCATAGTTTAAAAAATCAGAGGACTTCTGTATATGTCCTTGCTAGATTTTAGACATATAAAGTGATATTTGTACTTTTGAAAAACTGGTTCAAGGTGGAGGTTGGATTGCATCAAGGATCGGCTCTAAGCTCTTTCCTGTTTGCAGTGGTGATGGACAGGTTGACGAACGAGTGGACTATTATGTTTGTATGATGAGAGAAGGGGAATGAAAGTCAGTAGGAGTAAGACAGAGTACATGTGTATGAATAAGAGGGAGGGCAGTGGAGTTGTGCAGTTGCAGGGAGATGAGGTGGAGAAGGTGGAGGAGTTCAGGTACCTGGGGTCAACAGTGCAAAGTAATGGAGAGTGTGTTAGAGAAGTGAAGAAAAGAGTGCAGGCAGGGTGGAGTGGGTGAAGAAGAGTGGCAGGAGTGATTTGTGATAGAAGAGTGTCTGCGAGAGTAAAAGGGAAAGTTTATAGGACTGTGGTGAGACCTGCGATGTTGTATGATTTAGAGACAGTAGCAGTGAGTAAAAGACAGGAGGTGGAGCTGGAGGTAGCAGAGTTAAAGAAGTTGAGATTTTCTATGGGAGTGACCGAAAGAAGAAGAAGAAGAAGAAGAAGAAGAAGAAGAAGAAGAAGAAGAGGAAATTTATATTTGTGCTTTTATTTATTAAATGTAAATGTAAAATGTTAAGTATAATTGAGTTCATAAGGTATAAATTGTGATTGTCAGAAGGTGAAGCTGTTGTATTTGTTGTTCCTACAGCTCAATTAAAAAAAAAAAATTAACAAACAAGCTGTATCTACCTGAGTTTACTCTTTGTGGTTTCTTGCTAACAAAATATTCATTATGGAGGGTTTTATTGTCTTCTTGACAATACACATATAACAAGAAACATAAACAGCTAAAATATGAGTACAGCACAAAGTTTCTTTAAAAACAAATCATTTAATTATCCACTAGAACAGTAGCACATACAGTGTGTAATACCTTACTACATATGTAAGTGTGTTTGGCAGTCATTTTGCTCTCAGTGTTTACTGAGCACGTTGATTAGCGTGTCGAATGTTCAACACTGGTTTCTGATTAATTAGCCGTGCAGCAGAAACAGCAGTTAGTCCTCAGTAATTGCTGCACTTGTGTCACCTTCTGCACATTCTAATAACCTCCATGTGTTCGTAAATCTGTAAATTCATAAGACATTTCTCTCTCTCTCTTTCTTTTTCTCCCTCTCTCATTAAGGTCCTGTACTGAGAGTTAAATCATCCACATTGCACTTTCCAATTAGTGCCTTTCATGTCTGGTTTTGAAATCAGTGTAAAATATGGTGACTTTTAACACAGAAACAGAAAAAAATAAAACATTTGCTGATACAAAATGGCAGATTGTATCATCTAAATGCACATTGTTAGCATTACTCTAACAGAAATCGTGAAGGTTACAAAGTCTTTTCTAATAAAACTCATCACACTACATATAAGTGTGTGATGTTACTAAATAAACTCCAAAGCTTTGCATCAAACACATCTGCAATTAGCCAAGTCAAGCTAGTAAACATTGTTAGCTAGCTAGCTAGTTTACTTGGCTACTGTGTTGTCATGAACATTATTGTGGTTGCCATGGTTACTTTAAAATTCTGACAGATTTTGGCTACAAGAAAGAGGATATAAATAAAATGTCATGATTAATGTGAGCTAACAATGAACTCACTGCTAGCCAAAGGTGTTGTTTGGCTTAGCATAATCCTACACATGGGTTCATAGAATATGTAACAGTAAACAGTAAAAGGATGTATAAAAAACAGATGAATTTGTCAAGTCTATGTTAAAGGTTACTGAATTTGTAAACGTGTCATTAACTCAGACTTGCTTTTACTCAAATTGGATTGTGGTGCTCTCTGGAATATTTAATGAGCTAATCAAAAATTCACACTTGCTAATGTGTGACGATGAGGTGATGGTTGAGGTGGTGATGAGGAGTGAAGAAATGTTAAAAAGGGTTCTCAGTCTTATAGAAAATGCCCTACTAAATAATATCTATTCATGAATATTTTATAAGATATGTAAAATTATCTAATTGTTTTTTTTTTTTTCTTTAAAAGGTCACAAGTATTGAAGGTTCTTTGGTTTCCCCTCTGCATGAAATACCAAGTGGTCCTTATCAGCTTTTCAATAAACCTTAAATCCAATTTAATTCAGCTGTTAATAATATATACTGTTATATTCTATATAACAGTATAATAACCTACAAGTGGATAAATTGCAAACAAAAAAAAAAACACTTTACCTTACTGATGGGTACTAGATCATAGGAAGAAAATTTTGCAAACAATGATACACACATTCTCTAAGTAAGAAAAATATATTATTTATGAGGACTTGGGAATATTTAAGGTTCTTAGGTTCAAAAACATTTTCTTTGAGGGTTCCTAGGGTATTTAATTTTTTTACCCTTGTTGACTTTACAGTAAACACTTATGTATATGTGTGATATAAAGGAAAAAAAGGAATGAGTTAATATGCTGTAAATCTTTTGGAAGTCTGTGACGCTTTCTGTTACAGCCTCCACACTACAAGCACCTGACACCTGGTGCACACACACACACACACACACACACACACACATACACACACACACACACTATCAAAAACATCAAAAGCCTTGCAGAACCTTCAGATGCGTCGCCTGAATCTCTCCATATTTCATCTGTGACGTGATGGAGAGATGTGAGAGCGTTACGGCGCTCGCAGGAGAGAGCGTCTTTACACCCCGGAGGCCATTCCACCCCCGACTGAGCAACGAACACTCCCCCATCTTCAGAGAGAGAGAGAGAGAGAGAGAGAGAGAGAGAGAGAGAGAGAGAGAAAGAGAGAGAGAGGGGAGGGGGGGGGGGTAATTACTGTGAGGAAGCTTCAGGCTGCTGGAGATCTAAATATCAACCAGAAATGCTTCATACCAAACAATTGAATTAAATGAAGAAATGTAATTGGGTGTCAAATTGCTGTGGTGTATAAAATGAATAAAACACTCAGTGTTGTTATAGTGTTAAAATAACCAACTTTAGAAGTGTATTGGGGTTAGTTAAAATATAACTCCACCCTCTTCCATGCCCTGCCTCCTAAGGTTTGAAGAAATTGTAATAAAATAGGTAAAAAGATATTCTTGTACTCCAAACAAGAATTTGCTAATTATTCCTTGTTTTTTGCATTGATTAAAGCAAGCATATACATTTTTTTGTAAGTGGGGGTCAGTTTGGAATAACCCAACCCACAGTGGCGGGCCATGCATTCGGTACCTGGGCCTTCAGTGGGGATGTACCCGACTTAATCTTAAAAACGCAATATAACAACATATAGACATTTTGCATATGGAGGGTGACTACTATTTTAATAAAGCAAGCTCCAAACCTCTACATTACCACCGCAACTGTGCCACCTACATCATCTGGAGCAGTTCAGAATCAATATATGTCTAATAACATGACAAAAACATTGAAATGTAAATAAAATACAACCTACTGACCAGAGATGCATACTCATAATTTGCTCAGAGGCTGTAATCCAGTGGTACTGCTCGTATTCACTGGTCTGGAAGTGGCAAACAAACCATTTCCTGTGCTGAGCCAGGCGAGCTAGCTTCAGGGTTGGCCGACCTCTCCTCACGATGTCTAACTTTTCGTGAAAATGTATTTTTAAATATGTCTGAGACCAAATCAATGTATCTTCAAAGCACGTCAAAGCTAACAGTGTAACATATCAAAGTAGCATGGCAGGGAAAAGGGACACAAAAGGATGACATACTGTTTGTTTTATTTTTAAATAGCTCACAGGCCAAGCTAGCAGGTTCTTCATCCATTGGTAATGTTTATTTGTTTTCTTGTAAATTTTTTTATTGCAAGCTTTTTTTTTTTATTGTCCTTAAAAAGGTGAAGAATATATGGATAAAGGAAGAGACGAGTGTGAACAGAAAGAGAGAGAGAGAGTAAAGGGCGATAGCGATCTGTCACTTGGTATAAAGATCAGAGTGACGGCTCAGCTGGTGTTCTGTGTCACTTCACATCACTCGTCACAGGTGATGTCTCTGAGGAAAGATAAACGAGAGAAAGCATCCCTCTCTCTCTTTCTCGGTTTCTTTCTTTAAATGCCAATAAAGACCACAAGCTTTGCACGTGCAGGGAAATGTCACTCGTGCTGAAGGAGGTCAGATGGTGAAGTGAGTGGATTTTTCACCTCAGTCAGAGAGAATGAACTTAGATGTGTGGAAGTGATCTAATTACTAAGGACTGAACGTTAGCTTATGCAAGTTTGACTTTAATTGTGATTTTTTGAATTTTGATTTTCTTATTTTTATCTTAACATGTTATTTCTTGAAAGTGTCTATCCTGATGATTTAGTTATTTCATTAATAAACAATCAAACAGCTAGTCAAAGGCTAATAAAGCTAACAGGAAATAGTAGCTTATAGCCTTTAGGTTAGCAACTAGCAAACAGTAACTCTTTGCCTCAACAAAAGGCATTTCACCCACTGACACATGAACAAATCCGGATACAGATTAAGCACATATTGCTCAATTGATGGCCCTGCGAATTTAAGAAACAAACTTAAAAACAGCAGAGTAAACGTCTCGATTGTTTAGCTCTCTACATGTTCTTCAAACTGAAGATTACTTTTTTAAACAAGTCCATGAAATATTAAATCTGCAACAACATGATGTGAATAGTTTTCCTGGAAGTAAAGAAAATCTGTTAAGCATTTTTGCCAAGAAATCTGGACGTGATGTAGCAGAGCAGCTCAGAACAACACAAACACATCTGAGAGATGTTACATAACCTCACACATTTAATATGAATTCTGAGAGCGAGACAACGTCTGATTAGACAAACAGAGTAGTGATTGATATGTTTTTGTGTTATTTTTGTTTATTTATTTATTATACTGAAACATCAATGACATGTTTCTCATCTTCCTAGCATACCTCATAGTCCTAAAGTTCCTCACTTTCCTTACATTCCCCAAGCCCCTCAATTTCCTTACCTCCTTCATGTCCTAACGGTTCCTCACATCCCTTACATCCATCATATCCCTCAGGTTCCTCACATCCCTTACATCCATCATATCCCTCAGGTTCCTCACATCCCTTACATCCATCATATCTCTCAGGTTCCTCATGTCCCTCATATCCCTCAGGTTCCTCATGTCCCTCATATCCCTCAGGTTTCTTATGCTCTTCATGCCCCACACATCTCTAAGTTCACACGTCTCTCATGTTTCTCATGTCTCTCAGGATCCTCACAGCTTTCACTTTTTTTCTTAACTCCTTCAGGTTCCCCAGGTTCCTTGTGCTCTTTATTTCTCACATTCCTTTTCTTGCATCAGGGTTCAGTGCTTTTATTATTATTATTATTATTAGTAGTAGTAGTAGTAGTAGTACGCACTTTACTGTAAAATGCTAAAGTTTTAACATAAAAATGTTAAGTTTTCTTGAGCTCACTTCCAACAAATGCATTTTTTCCCCAATAAAACATCAGGATTAATGTTTTTGGGAGTGAATATGAGCCACACTGCAGATATTAAACATGATCTTGTAGAGTTTGTGACCTGCTGATGGACAGATTTGGATGTTCAGTGCATTTAGTAATTGTAGGCGCTCACTCGGAAATTCCATAAAATTCATAATTTGTGTGAATTCTTCATAAAGTTTTAATGCAGAACAAAGTTCTGGTTTTCCCGACCAGATTTCCAAATTGTGAAATTGTGCTGAATTTAAATGAGAATAATTTTAAGGGACAAGCAGGCAAAAACAAACAAACAAACAAACAGATCTTTATAATAAAATAATGTTCTGTTATTAACCTAACCCAGCCATTAGGGAGGCACAAGCCAGTGCATTCTTAGTGCCGGTCCCAAGCCCGGGTAAATGGGGAGGGTTGCGTTAGGAAGGGCATCCAGCGTAAAACATGTGCCAAATCAAATACCGGATCGGTCGAGGCCCGGGTTAACAACGACCGCCACAGGTATCGTTAGCCGACAGGGTACCGGTGGAAATTGGGCTACTGCTGGCCGAAGGAGGAAAAGGAGAGGAGGAAGACGTCTACAGAGACGGCAGGGAAAGGAGCAGTGTAGGAGAGTGGAGGTTCGGGTTGGTACTTTAAATGTTGGTACTATGACGGGGAAAGGGAGAGAGGTAGCTGATATGATGGAGAGGAGAAAGGTAGATATGCTGTGTGTTCAGGAGACCAAGTGGAAAGGGAGTAAGGCCAGGAACATTGGAGGTGGATTTAAACTGTTTTATCATGGTGTGGATGGAAAGAGAAATGGTGTAGGGGTGATTCTGAAGGAAGAGTACAGTAAGAGTGTAGTGGAGGTGAAGAGAGTTTCTGATAGGGTGATGATCGTGAAGGTGGAAGTTGAAGGGATGATGATAAATGTCATCAGTGCCTATGCTCCACAAGTTGGCTGTGAGATGGAGGAGAAGGAAAGATTCTGGAGTGAATTAGATGAAGTGGTAGATGGTGTACCTAGGAAAGAACGGTTGGTGATTGGGGCAGACTTTAATGGGCATGTAGGTGAAGGGAACAGAGGTGACGAGGAGGTGATGGGTAGGTATGGTTTTAAGGAGAGGAATGTGGAAGGGCAGATGGTGGTAGATTTTGCTAAAAGGATGGAAATGGCAGTGGTGAACACTTATTTTAAGAAGAAGGAGGATCATAGGGTGACGTATAAGAGTGGAGGAAGGTGCACACAGGTGGACTATGTGCTATGCAGGAGATGCAACCTGAAGGAGATTGGAGACTGTAAGGTGTTGGCAGGGGACAGTGTAGCTAGACAGCATCGGATGGTGGTCTGTAGGATGGTTTTGGAGGCGAAGAAGAAGAGGAGGAGAGTGAGGACTGAAAGAAGAATAAGATGGTGGAAACTGAAGGAGGAAGAGTGTAGTGTGAGGTTCAGGGAAGAGGTCAGAGAGAGGCTCAGTGGTGTTAAGGAGGTGTTGGATGATTGGGCAACTACTGCAGAAGTGATGAGGGAGGCAGCTAGAAAAGTACTTGGTGTGACATCTGGAAATAGAACGGAAGACAAAGAGACGTGGTGGTGGAATGTGGAAGTGCAGGAGAGCATAAGGAGAAAGAGGTTGGCAAAACAGAAGGGGGATAGACAGAGTGATGAGAAAAGTAGGCAGGAGTACAAGGAGATGCGGCAGCAGGTTAAGAGGGATGTGGCGAAAGCCAAGGAAAAGGCATATGAGGAGCTGTATGAGAGGTTGGACACTAAGGAAGGAGAAAAGGATTTATTCAGATTGGCCAGGCAGAGGGACCGAGCTGGAAAGGATGTACTGCAAGTTAGAGCAGTAAAGGATGGAGAGGGAAATGTGTTGACTAGTGAGGAGAGTGTGTTGAGAAGGTGGAGGGAGTATTTTGAGCAGCTGATGAATGAGGAAAATCAGAGAGAGAGAAGGTTGGATGATGTGGAGTTGGTGAAGCAGGATGTAGATAGGATTAGTAAGGAGGAAGTGAGAGCAGCGATTAAGAGGATGAAGAGTGGAAAGTCGGTTGGACCAGATGACATACCGGTAGAAGCGTGGAGATGTTTAGGAGAGATGGCAGTGGAGTTTTTGACCAGATTGTTTAACAGGATTTTGGAAGGTGAGAAGATGCCTGAGGAATGGAGAAGAAGTGTGCTGGTACCGATCTTTAAGCATTAAGGAGATGTGCAGACCTGCAGTAACTACAGGGGAATTAAGTTGATCAGTCACACCATGAAGTTATGGGAAAGAGTAGTGGAAGCCAGGCTGAGAGAAGAGGTGACCATCTGTGAGCAACAGTATGGTTTCATGCCAAGGAAGAGCACCACAGATGCCTTATTTGCTTTGAGAATGTTGATGGAGAAGTATAGAGAAGGACAGAAGGAATTGCATTGTGTATTTGTGGATTTAGAGAAGGCCTACGACAGGGTGCCAAGAGAGGAGTTGTGGTATTGTATGAGGAAGTCAGGTGTGTCAGAGAAGTATGTGAGGGTGGTGCAGGACATGTATGAGGACAGTGTGACAGCAGTGAAGTGTGCAGTAGGTACGACAGACTGGTTTAGGGTGAAGGTTGGACTGCATCAAGGATCGGCCCTGAGCCCTTTCCTGTTTGCAGTGGTGATGGACAGGTTGACGGACGAGGTCAGACAGGAGTCTCCCTGGACTATGATGTTTGCGGATGATATTGTGATTTGTTGTAAGAGTAGGGAGCAGGTTGAGAAGAGCCTGGAGAGGTGGAGATATGCGCTGGAGAGAAGGGGAATGAAACTCAGTAGGAGTAAGACAGAATACATGTGTCTGAATGAGAGGGAGGGCAGTGGAGTGGTGCAGTTGCAGGGAGAAGAGCTGGAGAAGGTGGAGGAATTCAGGTACCTGGGGTCAACAGTGCAAAGTAATGGAGAGTGTGTTAGAGAAGTGAAGAAAAGAGTGCAGGCAGGGTGGAGTGAGTGGAGAAGAGTGACAGGAGTGATTTGTGATAGTAGGGTATCTGCAAAAATGAAAGGAAAAGTTTATAGGACTGTGGTGAGACCTGCGATGTTGTATGGATTAGAGACAGTGGCATTGAGTAAAAGACAGGAGGTGGAGCTGGAGGTAGCAGAACTGAAGATGTTGAGGTTTTCGTTGGGAGTGACGAGGATGGATAAGATTAGAAATGAGTTTATTAGAGGGACAGCGCATGTAGGATGTTTTGGTGACAAGGTGAGGGAGGCGAGATTGAGATGGTTTGGACATGTGCAGAGGAGGGACATGAATTATATTGGTAGAAGAATGCTGAGGATGGAGCCACCAGGTAGGAGGAAAAGAGGAAGGCCAAGAAGTAGGTTCATGGATGTGGTGAGGGAAGACATGCAGGTAGTTGGTGTAAAAGAGGCAGATGTAGAGGACAGGGTGGTATGGAGACGGATGATCCGCTGTGGCTACCCCTAATGGGAGCAGCCGAAAGAAGAAGAAGAATGTTATGTTATTAACCTAATTTACATTAAGACAACTAGAAAAAATAAAATTCTTTATAGTTGGCAGATGATGTATGTAATATGTATTTTGCATTAAATCCTCATATGTTCTCACTCATTAAACAAGGAAGTGATTAAAACACAGGAATGAGTATTGTTTTGGAAATAAATCCCACACACAGCACACTCTCTCTCGGGTTCTGTGGCCAGATCGCAGGGGATGTGAACTCGTTTCTTTGTTTCGATGGGAGAAAGCCACACTTCCACACTGGGGAACGGAGACGCTACACGTCAGATAATGTGACATGAAGGAATCCTCCTCCTCCTGCTGCTGGCTGTGGAGAGGTCTCAGGTCTCAAGATAAACTCCGGAGCCCGCTGGCAATCATTATGCATTCCCTTTTAACAAAAGACACAGACATGTGAAGTGTTTCTCCTCATGTCTGTGAATTATTCAAAGAAAATTTTTAACTCAGAAGTCAGGAGGGCTGGAATTTTAGGAAATAACAGATCGGCTCGGATCGAGAACAGAGACACTTCTGCTCTTGTGTAACTTCTACTAGATGCTTTCAGTCTTCCCAGTCTCCAGACAGAGAAACCAGTAGATCAGTGAAGATCATATGGATAATGAAGAGAAAAAGGATTTAAAGTAGAAGAGATAAAGAACACAGTGCCGGCTATGACAGAAGAAAACACCAGCATGTAGCAATAGATGTGGAGACAAGGCTGACATACAGCAGCAGAGGGTGGATTCATTGAAACTGCCAAAAACACAACATAGTCTCCCAACCATCAAAACCACTGCTGATCTAATCACAATTCTTTATTATGAATAGAAAACTACAAGTAGTCAAGGCATACGTTTCCCTCTGTTGTCTGTGTGCTTGGAGTTCAAACATAAACATCTCAAATTCTTAATAAATTCAGAGAAATAACAAGGATAAAACTTACTTCTAAACTACATGCTCACACTACACATGCCGAACAAGTCTGAAATGTAACTATCAAAATGTGATTAATAATAAATTATAAAAAGAATCTAAATTCCATCCAAAAGCTGGATATAAAAGTTAAGTTCAAATGTTAAAAGAAAAATGTTGAGTATAGAGTCAAGTTTAAAAAGTTTAAGTGGAGTCAAATATGATTAACTTAAAAAAAAAATCAAGCCAATGTCAAATAAAAATCACTACAAAAGTGTACTTCTAATTCTAGACACAAGTTAAAAAATTAAAACCTACTGCCAAACATGAAGCTGAATCAAGTCAAAACTGAAGTCAAGTCAAAGTTGAGTAAAGAAATCAAACGTTTGTTATAGTATCAGATATAATATATGGACAAAAGTATTGGGACACATGACTTTTCCAGCCATATGTGGTCCTTCCCCAAACTGCACAAAGTTGGCGGCACACAATTGTATAGAATGTCTTTGGATGCATTAGCATAACTTTTCTTTTCATTTTAAGTTGGAGACTTAAGCACAAAGCCATCTCCATAAAAATATGGTGTACATGGTTGGAGTAGAAGCTCTTGCTGCTATAGAGCCCTGAACTGAACGCTTCTTAAAACCTTTGGGATAAACTGGAAAACTGACTGCACCACTGATCTGCATCACTACCTGACTTCATTTAAGCCACTGTGGCTGAAAGAGCACAAAACTCCAGATTCTAGTAGAACATCTTCTCAGAAGAGTGGAGGTTATTATAACAGCAAATGGTGACTGAATGTGGAATGGGATATACAAAAAAGCACGTATGAATCTTTGTGCTTGGTGTCCACAAACTTTTGTCCATATCATATAATGAACATAAAGAAGCTGGGTTAGTCAATTAGAAAAATGAATATAC
>JBCEWE010000483.1:1507500-1542500 GCA_039877035.1 Silurus lanzhouensis
TTCTTGGAGCTGGCTTTGTGCACAGGGGCACTCTCATACTGGAACAGGTTAAGTGAAGAGAAAATTTAACACTACTGCATCAAAACACGTCCTATACAATTTTGTGCCTTCAACATGTTAGTAACAGTTTGTAAAAGAACCACATACAGTATAGCTGTAATGGTCAGGTGTACTTTAGTAAATATTGTGTATAACAAGTGTAATTTTTTCATGGTTTTGTACTACTTTATAGTGTAAACCATTAAAAGAAAATTAAACTGCTTAGATGTTCCCATTAGGGTTTAGAGCACCAGTATACAATTCTTGTTTCATTGCTTAAACCAGTAAAAGATTATAATGCCAAAAAAAAAAAGAAAAGTTTCAAAATGTTCGTAATTGAGGTCAAGTCAACATTTTATTCCTCTTTAGCTAAATATTTTCTCCAGTAGATGTTTGTGTGTGTGTGGGTGTGTGTGTGTGTGTGTGTGTGTGTGTGTGTGTGTGTGTGTGTGTGTGTGCTATCTACACTTCACAGTTACACTGCACCGTTTTCAGTAACAAACTATGGACACCTGAAATGTCAGGAGTGTGTACGAATAGAACAAACGCCATTAAATGGATATTTGAAAAAAATTCAATTTTTCAAAAAGAAGCATTGTATTAGTTAGACTTCTGTAGAAAATGACAGGGGGGGGGCAAGAGAGAGAGAGAGAAGGAGAGAGAGAGAGAGAGAGAGAGAGAGAGAGAGAGAAGGAGAGAGAGAGAGAGAGAGGGAGAGAGAGAGAGAGAGAGAGAGAGAGAGAGAGAGAGAGAGAAAAAGAGTGAGAGAGAGAGAGAGAAGGAGAGAGAGAGAGAGAGAGAGAGAGAGAGAGAGAGAAAGAGAGAGAGAGAGAGAGAGAGAAAGGTGGTGATGGGGGGCTACACTAACTGGCAGAAAGAAAAGGCCACTTTTAGGGGTCGGTCATCAGCACTATTGAAAATGCCACTGAAATGAGACGGTCAGTTTCTATTCAGTGGCACGAAGAATTTGCTCGTTGCCTTAAAGTCAAATTTAATTGCTGAAGTCCCACAAGTAAATAAAAAGGTGACATTTTATGCCTTGCCCAGGTCCCGAATGCTAAATCAGCCGCTGGCCTCAAATGTCAAGGTGGAATAATTTGAGCTGCTTTTCCTGACTTCAGGTTTCCCTTTTAGCCGAGAAATCCACAAAGGTCAGAGCGTGCGTTTGACTTCGGTGCGTCTCGTGTGGAGAATCGAGTGATTACAAATAACAAGTTGAGTTCTCAGAACTCATTGAAACACATAAACGAGGATTTAATCAGCTCTACATGAGGAAACGAGCATCGCCGAGAGGGACGAGGACGCGTAAGGCCGCCTTTGAGTGGAGAGCTTTCTGATTCGCTGCTCATTTACCAGAAGCAAAGCAGTACATCCTCTCACACAATCTACTGTAGTACACACAGCACTAACACTAGCTTTACAGCCTCTCTCTGCTGTTTATTATACACACCATCACACTGTCCAAGCTAGATAGTAAATAAATTAAAATAGATGAATAAATTGAAAGTAATAATAATAATAATAATAATAATAATAATAAACTGTACAAAATTAGTTATATTACCCAACACAAAAAATGATAGGAATAGTGTACCTGAAGTTAGCTAGGCTGGTTGATATAATGCAATACATATATATATATATATATATATATATATATATATAATAAAAATGCAATAAAGTGCTATAAAATAAAGACTAATTAAGGTAGAATAAAATAAAATATAAATAACATTTAAATAATGATAATAAATCAAACAAGAGTGTAAAATTATAAAAAATAAAAAAAATAAGGAAAAATCACAGACAGTACTTGAAAGTCAAATTCATTTCAAGCGTTTGTTTGGAAAGAACATCTCACCACACAGCGAGGGAAATAATCAGTCTGGCACTCGCTAAATTAGTCTCACTAGTGCTCTGTTAACTTCTTCCACTTAATCGTTGTGTGTGTGATTAACAAACAGACCATTAATGAACTTAGTGCTGAATGATTATGAGCTTTGGGGATAATTAGGCACGAAATGGCCATCTCGGGGACGGCTAGACCGCAGCGGGACGTGGTGTTAGGCAAGTGCTAGCGTGTGTTAGCGCAGGTCAGCTGCGTTGAGCTTTACTCTATGGAATAATTATTTATGCACAGCTTTGTTCAAGGCTGCTGATCGTGGAAATGGCGTAGATTCAGCAAATGAGTTGAAAATTAGTTCATTAGGTATAACGGTCTTTATAGCAGATCTTTAGAGAGAGAGAGAGAGAGAGAGAGAGAGAGAGAGAGAGAGAGAGAGACAATAAAAATGCATACAATAAAAACTAACATTCTTGAAACTTTCAAATCCCATACTTGTTAAAGATCAGCTGCTGGATTTCATCTGTCTTAAAATTTGGCGTGAGGAATAAATGGAGTTGTTTGTTTCTATCAAAGAGTTGATTATGTTCTTATAACACAAAATTTTATATTTTGATATATATATATATATATATATATATATATATATATATATATATATATATATATATATATATATATATATATAATCATATAGCATGAATACGTGATGAATATTTTAGCCAAGCTAGTGCGCTACCTGTGCTTAGATTACCCAGCTAGCTTTAACTTAACATTAGCAACATTTGTATCAGCAGTTAGCCAAGTTAATGTTCGCCCAAAGGCTAGCTGTTACAAAAGATTTTATTGTGTAGCTAACTGTTCCAGTTACATTTTATCATTCATAAAATAAAAAAAAAGAGAATGAATTTTGTGGCATTAACAGTGACACTGAGTCATCACAATGATGTTTTTATATATGTCAATATCAGCAGCGCACACAATGGTTTAGCTTAGAATAGCTAGCTTTTTCGCAAAAATGTAGCTACACAATAGAATAGTTCAGCTATTTGTTGTGTGAAAATGACCTTGGTTAGCTAATGCTGCTAATTTTATGTTAAGTTAAGGCTATTTAGGCTAATTTGCAGTATTTGACTTTACTGTTATACTGTGTGGTTTAAGTCAGTGTGGTGTGAGCAGCATTACAGAGAGTGAGACGCTACTGGAAAATAAACACCTTTGTGCTACAGTGATGATATTTGAATCATGTAGCTCTGAGATGCCTTGTATTTTTGGAAATGCAGCCTGAAGCCATGCTGCAGCTTGACCCTGTGTTATGTTTAGAGCAGGATTCAGCAGCTGCATCAACACTTTCCTGTATGTGCGATGGAGTAGGATTAAATCTGAAAACAAGCCGAGCTTTGTGTTCGGGTTGAGCGAGGGCAGCTGGTGGCTCTGATGACTGTCTGATAAATCGTAAATGTTGGCGGATTTGGGCGGAGCTTAGTGCAGAACTTGGCTTTTGTACAGTTCAGCTTCAAGAGCTTTCACACAAGGAGAAGCGAGAAACTTCAAAAACATCACATCATAATTCTCTCAAAGGCTGTATCATGAGGTTTTCCATTTCAATAGTAAAAAAAAAGAACTTTCACCCAACATTGTTTTAAACTTGATCATTTTCAAAATGTATATATATATATATATATATATATATATAAACAAATCAGCTACTTAAAAGAGGTTTTACACAGACTATTTAATTAGGATATTTTCTTTATCTTGAGCCATCTTTATAAAAAAAAAAAAAAAAAAAAGGGGGACCCTGGTTACCATAGTGACGTTCTCTACAGGTGTTAGATAGGATGGACTGACCTGACACGAGATCATACACATCTACTAATCTCCATATCTCATAAATCTGCTGTAAATGGGACTAGGTTTAATCAGCACCTGATCCAAAACGGCTTTTAGTGTTAAAAAGGTGGGATTTCCAGTTTAAAGGCAACAGGGATGTGTTTCCCTGCTAAAATGTCTTTTCCTCTGGTATTGACCGAATGCACAGGTTCAAATAAATCCTCGAGTGCAGGTTAGCATCTAAATGTTGGTTTTTGGAACGCTTACTTATAACAAGCCAATCAAGGCACCGTAGCAAAAACCAAAGTCCCGCCCACTCACCTGGAATTTATGAACAGTTTTTGTGTATAACCCTTTGCACCAGTTACATTTAACAATCGGAAAATGTTAGAGTTCTCTGTTTCATTTTAAGAGCATTAAACACTTGTGTAATCCCTCACCAGACTATTTCTTTTTTTTTCTCTCAAGAAGTTAAAACACAAATTACACTTTGTAGTTTGAAACCAAAAAACCCAGAGAAGTTTCATTTTTTTTATTATAAACTAAAAAATAGGGCTATAATGGCTAGTGAGACTGGTGAGGAAATGTGTGTTAAGTGCTGCAAAGACGTAAACAACAACAGGAACTAGGAGACTTGGGGAAATTCACTTTTAGCTAACAATAGTCTTGAAGCAAATTTCAGCAAATGATGAACTTTTGTTTTGGATAAAATAAGAACAGCATCAACAATATATTGTTTAGCATTGCAAAGCAGCAAACAGGAAATGCTAGGTAATGTTTATGCAAAGGTATTTTTTTAAGCATGGATGGTTTAGTGTAAATGTTGTGGGAAACAAATTGGGAAGACACAAAGAAAAGAAAAATCACATCTGGTAAAGATATAAGTGAATCTCCATGCTGCTCTTTTAATCATCAATAAGTTACATTGTGATTCTCCATTTCCAGAATACACAAAAGGTTCTCCTATGTTGCAATATGAAGGAGAAACAGGTTGTAGATGACTCCAGATCATTAAATCAAAATGAACCCGGACACGACGATCAAATGAGTATCACAGGGTCACAGATCACAGATGTGGGTCGCCTTGTCAATATCAAACAGTGGGTTCATGTTGCTCATGATACAATGTTTGTAGTGAGGAGGTGATGCATCGAGGTCATTGATTTCAGACGCTTCAAAAGAGACGAGAACTTTGGGTTCCATCTAAAAAAGAAGGCTTTTGCTGTATTCTCCTCAACGTCTTATTACCAATTCTGTGAGATTTCGGAGATCTCTTCCAAGACGAGTGCGGGCTTCATAAAAGAGATGCATATCTGCAAAAAAATAATAAATAAGCACTCTTGCTTTCATAGCGTCTGGAAAAAAATTGCAGAGAAGCTTTCAGAACGGTGAAGAGATTGTACACACCTTTAAAAAGCATTTGATATCAGAAGCTGGATCTAAATCTAAATATTCAACATGTTCAGACCTTTCATGCATCAAAACTTGATTCTGGTGGCTCCTTTTGATCTAAAGCAGTCAGGGGGGGTTCATGTGAGTTTCTATACATCCCAAACACTCAGTGGATCAGAGGCCGACATGCCGCCTTTATCATGGAGGGAAAAAAAATCAATATACATGGTTTTACATTGTGTTGAAAATTTATTTTGCTGTTTAAACCTTTTCCTTTACACTTGAACGTAATTGATTTAGCAAGGCGAGTGTAGGCTTAAAGCAGTGGAGAGACTTGTATAAGAGCTTTTAAGAGCTATGAGTTTCTTTGAAGGTGAAATACACAAAAACACTACAATCAAGTGGAATTTCAAGTGGAATTTGTATTGCGTCTGCACATAAACAGTGTGGCAAAAATGTGTGTGTATGTGTGTGTCACTTGTTTATGGGTGTGAAAGCCTAGCTGTTAAACTTAGTGCTGATTTCCAAATCGTGAATGAACGCCCACGATCAATTTCCAACTGTTACATCAACCTCCATCGTCAAACCTTGCGCGGTCACTAACAGGAGAAAAACAGATTCGGATCTTGCTTTAAGACGAAGACGAGTTTGTTAATTGAAGCATTCATATCCTGCCATTTCCCACTTTTTACTCCAAAGCGAATCCAGCTGCTTCGCTTAGATGTCTTTTTTTCCCCTCTCGCTATTAATTGACGTTATTTGCTAAACGAGTGAGCGGCGGTGAAACGTGGGACCGGAGAAAATGTGAAAGTGTTGCGCAGCGTGTTAGCTGAGAGGTGACAGCGAGAAGCAGGCTGTTAACATGGTAATGTTCGTGCGCTGCACTGCTGCAACACGTCTTTACAATGTCAGGGAAAAGACGGCATGATCGAGGCCTGTGACAGAGCGCCACAGAACCATTAGCCAGTCTCGAACTGACATCTCCCAGTCTTGTTATTGTAAACTGATGCAACAAGAATGCAACTACAATGCTCCAGTGTCGCTCTCATGGTTCTCGTTGTGGCGCTAATCAGCGGTGGGGGACCTCGTCTGGCCCTGTGGGGGGTCTCTCCGCAGGATCGCAGCTTCTTCTCGACAAAAGAGAAGGCCGCATAGAATCCCGGTCCCTAGGTAAGCTGGTGCACATCCGTCTCAGACAGCACTTTCTGTACAACCGAGTGATTACCTCCATCCGTTCAGAGGATGGATTAGATGCAGAAGGTGTAGGGTGAAACAACAGCCGAGCCAAATCACCCGACACCCCATAGCGTCCTCAGAGACTAATGTTTCCAGAAGCTCATTCATCGTACGCGTTCGAGAACTCAGGGGAAGATGAGTGTCGCAGAAAAGGTCGCTGCAGGTTGGCGACGCGAGACAGGAGGAAGCAGTGGGCCTCTTCCTCTCTCTGCAGCCGCTCTAAAGATACGCTCATTAAGGGTGTGAGAGAGCAGGAACTGACAGGACTCGTGAGCTAGTCATGACAAGTCTCACTGTCTAAAAAAAGGTTAGAGGACTCAAAAGCAATATCTCACCTCCCCTTCGCTTCAATTTGGAGTGCGCCGGCCTGCCGAGCTGCCCGTCAATATTCTCGTCTCATACATCAAAATAGCGCTGCAGTGTTCAACATAAAACGAGGAATAAAATAAATAAAGCTGCATTGTTTATGTTGACTGGAATTCAGCAATGACCGATTTAATCGCAGCAAAATATAAATAAATCTAAGCAAATCAGGATGTAGTGTAGCGAGCTAGCTAAATCTGGGGAACACCGAAGAGATTTATTTATGTATTTTTTGATTCCGCACCCACACCACCCATTTCCCACCGACGGCTGTCCACTTAAACCAGGAAAATGAACTAGACGCTGAAACGCAAGCCATTTTTATTGTTACGTCATGTGTGTATGTCTGAGGTGCCACTGGTGACAAGGAGCATCTGAGTGGCAGATAAAATGATTACTGACTCTCTCTCTCTCTCTCTCTCTCTCTCTCTCTCTCTCTCTCTCTCTCTATATATATATATATATATATATATAGATAGATAGATAGATATATTGTATATTTATTTTATATAAATAATAAACTTAATGAACAAGTGATGGTTGCAAAGTGTGTGTGTGTGTGTGTGTGTGTGTGTGTGTGTGTGTGTGTGTGTGTGTGTGTGTGTGTGTGTAGAATGAGAGTGTATAACACAAAGATAAACCGCATGTTGTGCTAATGACCGGCTACTCTAGAGAAAAAAAACCCATCCCCCACCCACAGCTAAGTGTCACTTTCACATGATCTGATTACTTGAACATGATTAATCCAGTTGGTACTCAGATTCCAGTTGTCAATAACATCGAAAGAGAAACGATGTTTCACAAACATTTTTAATATGTATATGAAGCCAGAAAACAGAACAGACAGGAGTGATTATATTGGCACCATGTTAGCATGAAAAGAGACTGTGATGAGGTTGATGGTAAAAATGTTAAACTAGCTCAGGTGATGAGACACCGCTCCAATTTATAATCCTTGTACTAGTCATCAGTAAATTAGTTTTTTCCAGCAGGTTATAGATGTAGAAGTTGGTGTGGCTTCTTTCAGTGATATTGAAATGAAATATATGGTATATATGAAACTCTCAGGAGTAACAACAGTGCATGCTTTTGTTGTTTTAATGGAAATAATTATGTTGAATAAAGTGTAAGGATTGGGAATTGGTCAGGTTTGTTTGGAGGTTTGGGTAAAAGGTGAGATCTTGCACCTGTCGTTGATTTTCTCTCTGTATTTGTTTGTGTTTCATTCATTTCCCTGATAGCAAACCTCATGGAACACGAGCCAGGCCTTCACCATCTGTCATCTGAAAACCTTGTGGTTTTTCTTTTTTTGTCATACAGAAGAATGATGGCTGCAGGCAGTTTGCAGGGGGACGTTTGTCTCAGTGCTGATTTTGTATGAAAAGAAAATGAGGACTACTTTTGTTATCAAACTGCCTATGCAAAAACGCAACGTCAACTCGCTGTCACAGGCTTCAGACACGCAAATGGCAAATCTATTCAAAACAACTTTTGCAGAACAGCTAATGTGTGGAGGAAATGTGTGGAACACCTCCCACACAAACACACACAGGTACAACAAAGTCTGAAACATCTGAGGACAACACTGCTGTGGATACAATGCTGAAATGGACGCAATGACAACAATTAGAAAACACAAAAACAATGCAAATGGTGGGATAATGAGATTTATGTCTTTGAAGTTGAAGAAGTTGCAGCTTAACCTCTGACTGTTCCAAAGCGCTGCTCCAACACTGGAGACTTTTTCCATTAAGTCAGATTTTTGTCATTTCTGTTTGATTGTGAATGAGCTGTTACTATGGAAACCATAATGTTTCAGCTCACATGAATAAAAACCTGATGATTAATCAGAACTGTGCTCTTGATTAGTGATTGTGTATCATACATAAGGACTTCTGGCCTCCGTCCATCAACCGTTGAACTCAGTCTCCTCTGTTTGGGATCTGTGATCATCAAACAGCATTAGGTCTTTCTGCTGATGAGGCTTTTCCTTCTCCCCCACCACCCCCAACATTAAAACCTGGCTGAGAGAGATACGCTTTCTCCCTCTGGTGTAGAAGGAACTACGTTTCTCTCAGAATTGGGATTTGGAGTCTTATCTGAGGACAAGAGGAGGAGAGGGAGGAGGAGGAGGAGGAGGAGGAGAAGGCGGCGAATGCTTATCGTCCCGAGCTCTGGAGAATGTCCTGGCTGGAAATCAAACAGCGAGGCCATGACTAACCTGATTAGGCGTGTCAGGGGGGCAGGAGTTTCGCCCGTCCTAGATCAAGTGAGTGTCGAAAGAGTGAGGGAGATTATCCAGTCTTATTAGACGAGCAGGGATAGGAGGAGGAGAAGGATGAGGAGGAGAAGAGATGTGGCGTGAAAGAACAGTCTTGTTTTTGTCCTGTTACGGTTGCCACCTGGTCCAGTGTGGATAGCTCTGAATCATTATTATTTTAAATTTTTTTTACATGATCATTCAATCAAGCAGCAAGTTTAAAGATACTGCACGTCTCAAGATTTAAGAGTCATACACAAGTTTTCTGGAAGGATTCTCCATTGTCAGTGCTTCAGGACAGGGGCATTTACAAGGTTTTCTTCGCAGTTGTCAGCTAAAGAGAGAAAAAACCCAGCTTTAACTATCTTGCTTTCAAAGTGTTGCAACTGTATTTATAAACACATGACCTATATATGATATAACTGTGATATATCACCCACATCTCTGACATCTAAACTAAAAAAAAACAATTCTTAACTATAAACATTTTCACTCCCTGTTCAGTCCTGACTCCATTCTCTGGAATCATTCTGCATTACAATGATAAAATAACACCACCGTTACTCGTCCCATGCTAGAGCAACGCTCACGTTTTTTCTCCAGCACCTCTGTATCTTCCTTAAAAAAAAAAAAAAAAAAAACCAGAAAAAAAACCCCATACAGATCCGAGCCTGAGGAACGAGTGCGTACATGATGAAAAGGGTTCTGTCATTTTTCCTACACGGCTTTTGTCTGACGAGATAAACTCCAGGCGGGAAAATGGAAATGAATCCTTTTCAGCAAGACACCCTCGGCCTCTATAGACTCTGAAATCCTGAGATATCATGTTCATTAAACACACTGCGACCTAGAAACGCGTTCGGTTGGAAAAATAAAGAGGTTTGTTCGCCTTTTTACTGCATTATCTCGCTATAATGCACTCATTTATTTATTGTTAATGTTTTTAGGAAGACGAGGGATAAATAAACCTCTCCACTCTGACAGCTTGTGTTGCTCGATCACATACCGCCATGAGATTTACATTTCAACTTGAAAAAAAATCTACCTGCGTCTCCAGCAGCTCTGTCAGTGCTGCCCTATATGCTTCTTTATTTTTATTCTTTCGTTCTTTTCCTTGAATAGACACTGTTCCTGTGAGAAGAAGTGAGAACTGCAGTGACGGGGGTTGACAGTAAATTAACTGAAGATGTCACACGAGACCCTGAGTGCAAAACACAGGATCATCTTGCCAGGGTACGCTTTAACTTCCTCTCTTCTTTAACAGGTTTTTTCAGGATCCTTCTTCTTTCTATTTTTATTTATGTTAATTGGTTGTATTGAGCACTGGTTAATTAGTAAAAATCGGTTTTACAACAAACGCATCCATCTGCTTGTATGTGTAGAAATTCAAAGGTATCAGCGTGCACATCTTTCTCCACTCAGATGAGCTTTAAAAAGTGATGAACAGAAACCTGGTCTGTGGTTTGGAGGTTGTGAATTAAGAAAAGGTTTTGTTACAATCACCAAAGGATCGAAAACTTTCCAAAGGGCATTGGTTTTCCAGGATCCAATTGACAAAGGATTGGTATGATCTTTAAAGGAGCATTTTGGAGTGGGCGAGGCCATGCAAGCTGATGGTGGATGACCACATGACGTCTTTAGAAGCTCCATAAAAAATCCAGTAACAAATCCACCAGGAAGTATCATGTCTCGAACTCACCCCTTTTATACATCACAATTATTTCATTGTTCTGCTTTTGAGCGCGGTTTCGATTTAGGATTTGAAGACGAGCAATCCCTGTTAAATGATTCCCATCCGAGTAGAGATAATGCACAACTATATGTCAGTTTCATAAACTGTAAACACTCATTTATCCAGATTTCATCCGTTTCCAAACGAGTCCCGGAACACTCATTTGTTTTCCTGGGTTAAACAAAAAAAAAAAATTACATGCGTCCATTTAAAAGGCAGACACAATTAGCCCTCGGTCTGAGACGATCAGTCTCTGGCCCACATTTAATTTTACCCCCATTATGTCCTTGTAACGTCATTACAGCAAAGCAAACGGTGTAACTTATCTTCAATTAGTCAGAGCTGTTGGTCATTAGGCCGGAGCGGGACGGAGAGCACAGCGCCGTGGGGCAACGTGTCAGCGCTAATTAGACAGTTTAGTGTTACAGTGGCTAAGTCAAATACTCGAGTGATTAAAGCGTAGCATGGGGCCAGTCTGAATCTCTAGATTCAGGTGCATCAGACGATCGTTTTCAGAAGATTTCGAAACTCCCACAGTGTTAGAGGACGAGGAGTTGCTTTTCTGTTAGTGTTGTTTTAAACACTTATGTATCTATATCTATGATTGAACACTTAACCGTGTATGTGGAGCATGTACTTGTGGGGCTTTCAGGCCTGTTACCATAGAAATGCATTCATATAAATCCCCCATGCCATCTTTTCAGTCTAAGGTGGGTGACGTTTTTGATGCAGCCCGTACACTGTTTAAACCTCTGTTTTCCTCGATTAGGAGCAATCATGATCGTACATGCACATACAAGCTACCCTTTGGGTCATGCACAATGGCTTGTCCAAGTGATCACTCCAGCAATGTCTACTGATATTCAGAGTGACTTGCAAATGGATGTTATTGGTTTTTGCTAGCAGGTTTATTTTGTGTAAATGGAAAGATCTATCTCCAACATATGGACACTGAGTCAAGGTAAATACAAATCTTTGTGAAAGCAACAACTTGGAGATTTTTTCAACATTTGTCAACCTTTCATTTTTTCTCACCGACATTGTATATATATTTTGTGTGTGTGTGTTATATATATTAGATATCTAAATATTTGTATATGCAATTCTTTTTAACTTGTCTGGCTTAATTTTTCTATTTTTTTAATAATCCAATTAAAAGTGTTCTTGACAGAGTATGTCTCATTCGCGCAACTTGTTCAAAGTCAAAGCCATTAACCGAAACACGCAAGGGCCGAACGCATTCAACAACGGATCCTGCAAATCCCAGAGTGCACTGCAACGTTGGAGGGGTGTGCACGGATCAGATAATAAGGCGAGAGACTCCGATCTGAGACCTGAGGGCCACCAAAAAAAAAAAAAAACATGCACATCATTTTACTCACATCCCTGCCAAGTCATTTCCCTACAGAGCCAACTGCTGCTTCACTAAACACACACAGTCCCACAGAGGGACACACAGGAAGTGACACGTTTGCAGAAAACGGATTGGCTGATGTTTAGTAATGCGATTGTGCATAGCAGTTTTGACTGTACGCTTTCTTTAGAGCAAACAGAACACATTCATGCTTTATAGAGATCAGGTTGTTTACTGACCAATAGTGAGAGCATGAAACCTTCTCCATTTATCTCTTTCTTTATTTTTGGGAAAGAAAAGCTTGGATGATGTTCTGATGCATCAAGTGAGCTAGTTCTTACAATCCAGTTCTCTCCTTTTCCATAATGCTGCTCATGCTCATCACAGCAAACACAACAAAACTGTGCTTCATGGAAAGTTCAGCATCATTGACGTTATTGATCAATTCCTTTCCTGAGTGCTTTTGCTGCTCGACCTTTATTCTTTATTTTGGTTTGAAAAGAAAAACTTTGCTTTTGCCTTTTTGTTCCATTTCCTTTTTTTTTTTTTTTTTTTTTTAGAAGTTGGTCTTCGAAGTCTGCTGGTTGAACAGATTTTTCCCCTAGGCTTTGATCTCCAGGGCATGCTGCGTGCTCGTCTGCTCGTTGTATACAGAGTTTAGTGCTAGAGCACGTTTCCTAAAGCAGCCTTGCATTTGAGAAAGGTGCTTTATACATATACATATATATTAAACTCAAAATGTACTAATTTTTATTGGTCTGTGACGCAGTCAGCGAGATGTGAGTGAAAATCGTATTACAGCTGCCTCTGGTGCACTCAATCTCTTCATTAAGTGTAAAGAATGCCTCGGATGATGAAATCCGAACATGACGTGCTCGTATATACCAGACGTAAGAAGCCAGCTTTGTTTATGAGCCTCCTATCCCTGAGGGAAACCTGACAGAAGCTCTCCACACAACGCTATTTGCAGGAATGAACTTTCAGCACCTCCAATAATCCGGTGACTTGGCAGAGCAGCAGCGGCACCAGTGGCAGTGAAGCTTCAGGTCGTCACCAGATCACAGTCTCAGGTTTTTTGTTTTTGTGTGTTTTTTTTTTTCTTTTCACAAAATCCAGTCTTTCATTTGATGCATAATGTATGTGAATCTTCTTCAGAAGCAATAAACGCTCAAACCGCCCTCATGCTGCAGAACAATTCCCCTTTTGCTGTGTTTACCCAGAACAAATAGCGTCTTTATATTCACTTGCACGCCGACATTGACCCGTCAATCCGTCCCTGCCTGAGCGACGTTTTTTTTTTTTTTTTTTTTCACAAAGCTGCCAATTAAACAGCAATCTCAGCAGCGCAGCAGGGGGAAGGGAGAGAAGTGGACCCCTGGAACGATGCGGAATCCGCCACGCGCTGACTGGCAGCAGGGAGAAATTGTTTGTTTAAAATTAATTGACAACATGCCTGGAGGTCTCGGATGCGACATGCTGTCGTTCAGACGCAAACAAGCACGCAGGGTCTAAGCAGTCATTAAATATGGACATGAGCCATCAGAGACTGATGAACAGCCTGTCAATCAAAGAGCTGCATTGTCATCTTTCACAACATTCGCTCTCTCTTTCTCTCTGTGATAAACCTAGGAATGCCTATACCATTCCTTCCTACCTTCCAAAAGCCAGTTTTCCCTCATGCCACTTCATGCACCCCTGTGGACGGACATCAGAGGCACTTAAGGTTCCAGATGAGACAGATGCTCCTGCTCAGTGTTGCTCTCCAAAAGCAGGATCTCCAGAGATGCACTAGAACAAATGACAGAGAGGCAGAGGAGCAAATCCCAAGGTATGGGACAGACATGAGGTGTGTGACAGAGCCTCAGAAAATAAAGTTGAAAGACTACTGCACTTTACTTATGATATAGCCTTGCGTGTCTGGACTTTTTTTTTTTTTTTTTTAAAGAAAAACCCCATAACTGTTATTTGTTTGTAATATTTATGTTCAATACATTAGGTTTATTTGCTGTTTTCCAAAAACTTTCATCCAAACCAACCAAAAATGTATTAATCGAATTCATTTAAAAAGATTCAGCAAATGCATATAATTTTCCTCCCAAATTAGAAGGAAATCAAAAGCCCCTGTAATTAACTGTCATGTCTGCTGTTAGAGTAAGAATGGGGCCACCAGTGACCATTAGTGCTTCTTGAAGTTCTCAATTTTACAGTTTCCCCACACTCGCGAACTTCTACAGTAGTGCTTAGTTTACATAAAGATGTATAGTGAATAATGATGAAAAGGAGACGCGAGTACACATGCTCATTCACGTCACTTTGGAGCGCACGTTCATCAGCACATCCCAATCCAAAGAGGAAAAAACCCTAGGTCATGGTAAGAAATGTTGCAGAGTTTTACATATTGCCATAAAACCTAATGCATTAAAAAACTTTAAAATGAACTGAGAACCATGCCTCCAGAGTAAACTACATTATTTTCAGTGCTGATGGTAAGCAATGTGAATCCACAAAAAGAATCCAGACATTCTCCTTATGTTTACAGATCCAGGAATTCTGAAGAACGTACCGAATCATGTGCTGATTATCGAGTGTTATTAAAAAATGCTCCAAACAAGTTTGAATTGCAAGTGAATTGAAGAGAGAGAGAGGAAAAAGGGAAAACTCGACAGTGCTCTCAGGACTAGACTCAACACCAAGTCCTCCTTGTAATTCTTCTCCACAGCTCCTCCTTTACAAACTCTAACTGGAGGACTTTCTGGACTCAAAGATCTCCAGGTTCTAAAGAGCTGACGTGCTTTAAACACCTTCGCAGGCACCAGTATTGTACCTTCCTCATGATTTAGTTACCTTAGGTCAGACCTGGGCATTTCACTGCGTGAGTTCGTAGTAAAGGTGTAACTGCGACACCTATTAATTTGTGATAGGTGCACAAAATACAAGGCCACTATTAGTTTTCTTTGTTACGTTATCAGCACACTTATGCACATCAGCGAATGTGTTGGACAGCTTCCAAGAAATGAGCTCTAAGTCGTCAAATAGGTCAACTAACGTTAAAAAAAGAAAAATTGACGCAGAATTTAGAGATATCCAGATCCAAATCCAGATACGGATCCTCTCTTAGTGATCATTTCAGTGCTGTTTATCACATATCCACCTCAGAAATTCAACCTGACTTCAGTGCACTTGTTCAAGCCCAAAACAGGCCAGTGTGCCGTTATTTCTTCTTTTTTGCATAAATTAATGTGATGCTGGTCTTTGAAAACTAGTTAATAAAATTATGATGCAATTTTTAAAATGCTACAGAAAAAGTACATTTTCTGAATTGTTTTTATAAATGTTCCTCAAACAGTGCAATAATTCTCAGCACCACACATGTTCGATGTACTGTTTGATTGACTGCGTGACATATTTGGTTCTTTATCAATGTGAGCTGATGCGTTATAATGCGTTATAAGCTATAATGCAAATTTTTTTTAAACATTGCAAAAGATGACATTTTCTAAACTGTTTTAATGATTATTCATTGTATATGTTTGTATATATACGTATTATATATATATTATGTATAATATATATATTTTTTTTATAGTGGGATATCATATATTTTGGAACTTACTTAAGTATATTATAAGCAATAAGTATATATTAAATATATTCCGGGCCTTCTGCTTAGAAGAGATGAACTACAACACAGGCTGCTATTGTAACTTTAAGGGTTCCCCGTTTTGTGGAATCAGCACCAATCTGGTAGGAACTCTACAAGACAGTTCAAGGACACTGGTCACTATAGGTGTACAATTAAATACTGTCATAGGGTCATTTGAGTGATCCACAAAACCTTCATGGTTTTCTGTCAAGTCCAAGTGGCATCACATGGAATCCATGATAAGTTTGTGATAGATATAAAAGATTTTCAGGACTAGATTGTAACACGCCAAAAAATTGCAGCACAAGTCTGCACACACAGTCACAGGGAGCACCAAACTTCATAAGTCACTGTGCCGTAAGACATCGTCCTGGAGTTGTGCAACTGACCACGTGTGCACCCTTTCACGAATTCTCTTCACACTTGAGTTTCTCGCTGGAAATAACAGTCGGCTCCTGTGGACTTCGCTCTACTCGAGGATCAAGATCCAGCTCAAAGATCGCCGTTTAGACACCATTCTGATACCGCCTTGCATGTGAAGAACACTGGTATTTACTTTAAATGGTGTATCATATTGTTTGCATCATGGCTTTGTTGAATGTCTGCTGTGTTTCTGTAAACATTCACATATGTAAGTAGTGTTCACACTCATTCCTGAGTACTGCACAGTGCCGTATGAATAGTTCACCCACTCCCTCCTTAATAGCATTTAGAATACAAATTTGTCTCAATATATTGGTTGTTGCGTTGTTTTTTTGGAAGAGAGCTACACCATCCATAAAATAAATACCCATTAAACTAGGGGGGGGGGGAAGAAAAAAAGACGACATGGGAGTGTGGAGTTTTGTTTAATGAGGATGATGTACGGTACGCAGGACAGAGATGATGACCTTGCAGTTTGCTTTTGTCCAAAAAAAAAAAAGAAAAAACCTAACAAAAGAAAACCCCATACACATCAGTTTAAAAGAAAATAAAAAGTCAATGATGTTTTTCAGGATGTCCTTGTAGCTTGATTTCTAAAATGTGTGCCTTCAACAGATTTAAAAAAGATCACGTTATTTAAATAAAGAGCTGAAAAAAGAGTATGGAACGGTTTTATGTGTTGAAGGCGAACTTCACAATAGAGAGTAAAATCCTTCGCCGTGTCCTTTAGTTATTTCAGTGAAATCAAAAGCTCATGAACATCACCTCACTCTGACCTTAACTCACAGATGCTTGGCTGATGTGTGACGTTTGGCAGATCTTGTCATTCACACACACACGCAGACACACACACAATAAGCGTGTGTGTGTGCGTGTGTGTGTGTGTGTATGTACGTACGTCGGGCTCTGTTTCAATGTCACTGAAGTTTCTCAAAGATGAAAAGCACTACAATAGCCAGCAAAGCCAATCCTACTGAGAGTTTTAGTCCGTGGCCATCCAGGTTCCATGAGGAACAGGTCAATTGCAGGAGGGCAGGGCCACCGTTCTGACTCGCACCATTCAGTTCCTGTGTAAGAGAAAATAATGAAGAAATGATTAGAAAAGAAAAATGAATGCTGCATTAAAGACATAAAAGACCATCAACAACAACAACAATGCTGACTTTTAAGTCCCCAGTGCCATTTGTTCAGAAGAGCCCAGAAACTATGATAATTATTAAATAAACCATAACTTGGATGTAGCTTCTGTTTCCTCTTAAAGCACCTCAAAACATTTGCCATATGGATAATGGTTCTTCTGCAAACTGTTACTACAAATCTGGAGGCACTCAATTGTACAGGACTTTGGATGTGGTACAAGAAAATTTTGTGTTCACTTGAACTTGGAAACCCAAACTTGGTCCAGCATGGCAATGCCCCTGTGCACAAAGTGAGCTCCATGAAGATCTGCTTTACATGCTTTGGAGAGGAAGATCTTGAGTGGGCTGCTGTAGAGCTCTGATCTCATCCCTACTGAACACCTGTGGGATGAATGTGAATGCTGACTGCACCCCAGGTTTCCTCACCTACATCAGTACCTGCCTTTACTGACACCCTTATGGCTGATGAACACAAATGTCCACAAGCACACACTACAATCTAGTGGAACATCTTAACAGAAGAGTGGAGGGACTAAATGTGATTGGGACTAAATGTGAAATGCGATGCTCAAATAGGTGTCCACAAACCTTTAGCGATATAGTGTATAATCAATTTAAATTATTAAATTATTATCAACCCCATAACATCAGTGTTAAAATTTAAATGTCCTCCGTCCGACCGTAATTTTGTTTATTTTTTCCATATTGTGTTCCACCTAATTTTTTATCTGCAGCAATATCATGTTAAGGGTGAAATTTTCCCCCCGACATTCTTAATCTTCTTGTTATATTTTCTCTGAACATTTTCGTTTTTTATGTCTGTTTTAAGTCTAATGCTGTTTAGGTCAACGTGTTGAGATTTGAACTGATGGCCTTCAGTCAGAAGTCCCACATCTCAACCGCTAAGCTACCTTAAGGTTATCACTATCCCAAGGACTTCTCTAGAAGATTTCCAGCAGGTACACCATGACAATCTCTACTTAGATGAAGACACGATATCACCGCATCGGGCCATTAACAATCCATGGCTTTCATCTTCTGTGGACTAAACTCTAAAGATCCAACCACTGGGACTTTGATCTCCCATAATGTGTTAGGTCATTAAAGTCTCGTTTAAAAGACCAGTGTAATGGAGAGGCATCTCCCAGCAGGAAGGCCGTGACGGCTGAGCCAATAATATCTTCATTTATGAAGTGGGGGTAAAAGATAGATAGATGGAGATAAAAGATCAATCAGAATGTCTGTATTATGGGCTAGATATTTCACGCACATTATGGAGGCGATCATAATGTGCTGCAGGTGAAGATATGCGTCGTGAGCTTGCTTCATACTGCGCTTATCTGCATTTGAATAGAACTTAAACCGTCAGAGGCTGTGACATCCTCCTGGCCATTAAATCCAATTATAAGAAGATAGAGACATGCTGAGATGTTTTACCCAACCTTTACACATCTAAATGGAGCTTGCTGATGGCCCAAAGGAAAATGGGTCACTTTAGGTCCGGAAAGGCCTCAGTTAACCGAGCCCATCTGATCGACTCTTAAAATCTCTCAGGTCATATTTTATCTCTTTCTCTAATTCATATGCTTTTACCCTGTAAAAAAGCTCTCAGCTATAATGTCTTTCTTCACCCTGCTCTTCAGCTTGGTTAGACCCTTCAGGCCTGCTGGAATTGATATAACTGTGGAATTGATATTCTTGCCTTCGCAGCACAAGGAGGCGAAATTTTGATCAGTGATATTAAACGCTCTTCACCCTCATCGTCCTAAAGGTAAGTGGAAGAAGCTGTGCAGGGAGGATAAAGTTTGACCTGTGGTGTGGATAAAAAGGCAGGAAGAATGTCAAGCAACATGGAAGGAAGAAAGAAAAAAAAAATGAAGGTCATGAAGTACACGGTAGACGTACAATTCAAATGATCTAATTAACAGCGTTTTTTCCTGACTTGAAGCGTTTACAGCCTCTCAGCCTATACAGCAAGGTCAATCACACGGTTCAGAGTCTATCCTTTCAGTCGTGCACTCCAACCCACCAAGCTTGGTTCATCTCGAAGCTTCATGAATCACCTCTTTGTGGCGGTGATATCGGCGTCGCTGAGGATTAGACTCTTCTTTGACAGCGCTACTGAGACAGAAATATTCAACAACGAACGAGTGCCTGCTCTTGTGGTTTTCGCATTCCAGCAGTGAAAGGTTCAGCATTATCAAGCTCTTCATTACCATCACGTCCAAGATCTCGATGTTTACTACATGGAGTATAGTGGTTGAGAAGGATCAATGAGCCTGTTCTAGCCAGAGAAGCTGAGTGAGATCAGCCAGAGGTCCATGTTTCTGTTTGAGAAAGCAGACTGTCATGTGGTCAGGGGGTGGGGGATAGCAGGGGGCCAATTCCCACTTCAGTAATAGTATAATATACCAGTAGGGAAGCTGATAAACAGAATAATATATCATCAATGCTTTTCTTCTGGCTGTGAAGTTTTAGAACACTGCCTGCTCCACAAGATCGCACAGGAGAACCCGTTCAAGATCATTCAAAACATTATTTGTTTTAAATAATATGGAATTTGGTGAATACTGAGAGAATCTTTGAGAGAGAAACTAAGCTCGGAGGATACCCTTCAACTCTCAGGCACACAGTTGCCCACTAAAGCGATTTGAGTGTGAAGTATTTGCTTACTGACTAAAACAGGAAAAACCTGAGTTACTTTAAGAATCCTACAAAAAGTTATTTTATTTGGAGGGGATGATTTTGTTTTGAAATTGAATGAAAAACATGAGATGACTTCACACTACAAAAACAAAAAAAAAATAATTGCAGCTCCTGGAATATCCCATTAGTTTTTTATTCAGCTGCTGTGTCCTCCTCCGTTCTCGTCACGCTCATACTATTTTTAAAAGCATGTGTTGATGTGTATTAGCGCTACATCGGGAGCTACCAGCCACCTTTAATCCGTTAATTCGGCTCTTCTTGCTAGTAGCTAGCCAATGATCGCTGATAGACGTCATTACATTTCGCCTCAAAATGAACTGTAAATGCTAAAAAAATTAAAAAGAAAAAAAAAGAAAAGAAAAGAATTTTGTATTCCAAACCCCCCAAGACATTTAAAAACTGAGCGTGAATGTCCACGATCCCTGATGGGACTGCAGCCAGGGGGAAGATCATAAATCAAGCTGACCTACAACCTGAAGCATAACTAGAAATTCAGCACTGGTCATCTGCGAGTTTTTCCAACAGTTCCTATGCACGATTTCATTCCACATTCTGCGCTGAAAAACAAAGATACAGGCATAAATCTAAAGAGCTTCAGTGACTGCTGAATGACCGAGAGGTGAGTTTCTCGGGTCAAAGCATCCAGACGATCATTTCTCACAAAGCGTTTGGATTCACATGAGTAGGAGTGAGCGTCTGTCTGACTCTCCTCTCCAGACACTTTAGTGATCTAAATCTAAATCACATACCAACAATGCTACAACACACACACACACACACACACACACACACACACACACACACACACACACACCGTCCGTGCCTCACAGAGTTGGTAGAAATCAAGGACTAGAATGCAGAGCTTTAAAATGCCATTGTCCGGCTGATACACCTACAGAGAGCTGGCAAATCAGAATGCAGAATCAAGCAGTAATGGAAGCAAACCTGCAGGAAGCAGAAACCTGACAGATTACCAAGTAAAAAATTTAGAATGTACACATAAAAAATAAAAATAAACTTTAGATACAACACCCAGCTATGATTTCTAGAGCTCTACTCCTTTTCCATCTGGGGTTAGTCTTTCCTGTCTCTCTCTGTCTCTCACAAATGTAAAACTCCATCATGTCTTTTAAAAGTTTCAGCTCAACATTGCAGACTTCTTCCTTACAGACGACGTCACTATTTCAAGTCCACTGTACAAGTCCCTGTGAAAGAGCTGTTACTATAGGAACAATAACCGACCAATCGGAATCCATCTGCACTTTACGTCGGATGTAAACCCCAACTATATAGGTCAAAAGAAAAACACAAGTAGGAAACTGGAATTGAGACAAAAATGAAAAAGAAAAGGGAATGTGAGAATTAGCACAAATACTTAAACGTATTTTTAGATATTTCAGTATTTTTTCCGCTTTTCAGATAACGCAACCTCAAAGCAACACCCTGTAAGAATTGCGTGGCCGGCTGTTTGTTTGTTGGTTTGTCGGTCGTGTTATTATTTTTGGGAAGCGGTGACATGGAATTAAATGTAAATGCCGGAGAGCAGGAATACTAAGCGCCAGAAGCTCCCCTGCGGCGCAGATTAGCCGTCCATACTGCTGCCGTCTGGGCAAAAGAGACACAGAACCACACCGATGATGATGCAAAGGAACTGAAATAACCACTGGAACACTTTGTGTAAATGTAAACACACAAAAATAGAGAGAGAGAGAGAGAGAGAGAGAGAGAGAGAGAGAGAGAGAGGTGTAATTAAGCGCTCCCCTGTTCAAGGAGGGCGGTTTTTCAGCGAGTGTACTGAGTGAGAATAATGCACCACGTGCTCCCTTGTGTTGGAGGCGAGGGCTGCACACGGGCGAGTCGGGTCAGCCGTTGAAAAGCCTGAGGAATGTACGAGCACGCACACACACACACACACACACACACACACGTCTCTTTTCTCTCTGAATAGATGTGATTAGTGTGTGTGTTTGTGTGGGTTGTATTGAGTCTCTCCAGTATCAGGAAGGTCACTACAGGCCACAAACACACTAATAAGCTTCCTGTGTCATGTACACACAGAACACATTGAAAAAAAAGGTGGGTTTTTCAGAGATATGTGCACAACTTAAATATAAAGAACTGGTTCAAAAAAATAATAGACCCCTTTATTAGTCTGCTTTTCTCTACTTTAGAAATCTGTATCTCTTTCCTTCTCTTGTTCTGTCTCACTGTTTGTCTCAATCTCTCTCTTCGCCAGTTTGTCTCTCCATTTCTCACTCAGTCACCATCTGTCTGTCTCTCTCTCTCTCTCTCTCTCTCTCTCTCTCTCTCTCTCTTTCACTTGCATCCAAATCTCTCTCTCAGAATCCATTGTTTATCCCACAGGAAAATACTTTAAATGATCTCAGGCTGGTATATAATCTGGAACAGGTTTACATTTAAACACACTTGCTGTAAAGATGATGGTCAGATCTTCTTTCTACAGTTATCAAAGCATAAAACTGTAACATTTCTTTCTCCAGCTGTTTTTGGTGATGTACTGATATACTAATATAAGTTTTACTTTTTTAAAAGTATTTATTTATTCATTTTTTTCATTTCTTCATTTTATTTTCATTGACACTCGATTTCACTTTCTGGAATTTTTTTTCTAAAATCCCTCCGATCGAACCCTGCCTACTGATGGACTTTTCTCTAGTCTTAAAAAAACAACTCTATTTTATGAAGATAAATTAAAGATAAAATTTAAACAAACCAAAAAAAAATTTGTATAAAATAAATGGAAGTGACAACATGGTTATCTTCAGGGAGAGACAATTAGTCCTTGGTGACCCGTTGATTAACATGCAATTAACACCTCTAATTAAGCGTGAGCTCGAATAAATACATTAATAAATAAACAAACCCGATGCACTGGGGGAAAGTTAACGCTGACACCTGAGGTCAGGAAACAAGAAGGGCCAAATATTCTGTATTTCTCCTTCTTACACACACACACACACACACACACACACACACACACACACACACACACACACACACACACACACACACTCACAGGGTGCCTTATTACTCAGAGGTTTGTTTAGGCTCTTCGCAAACACACCTCCCATTTCCCCTGTTTACACCTTAAACCTGCTGCAGAAGCTCACACAGAAAACCGAGTTACTGATCGACCCATGTCGTGTGACCCAGGTCATGTGGCTCCGAACTGATCTTGGACCAGCTGCTAGCATCTTGTGTAATTTATATAATTCATATAGACTCCCTTGATTCCTAAAGATCATGACTGATTTTCTGAAAATTTAAAAAAGACTTTTGACAATGATTAGTGTGATATATATATAATTTATACGCTCTAACAGCTCATGAGTGACAAACAGCCGCTGCAATTCATAAGAGTCCTAAAGATGAAGATACATAATGAAACAGGTGATTCATACAAGTTATAGATTTATGGTTTATAAGTGTAATTACAGTGTAACTCAAATTATTCGTAATGACAAGTGATTGAAGCTCGTCTAAATCATCTGATTATGGTTGAAAAAAAAGTGACTGATAATTCAGATAATTCATAAAGACTAGATGAAAAATCACTGTATGACTCCTGTGATTTATATGGTATGTAAGGACTCAGGATGTGTAAAGGCTCATGCAATTAATATGATTCATAAACACTCATCTACATTTATGCCAGAACAATTTACAGTAATCTCAGAGTGACGCAGATGAGCAGGTGAGGGTTAGGGCTTTGCTCAAGGGTCCAGCAGTGGTAACTTGGTGGCGCTGAGATTTGAACCCATGACCTTCCAAACATCTTATCCGCTCAGCTACTATTTCCAATTTGACTCAGATGATTCACAAATCATATAATGCATAAAGAGTTTTGACTGATACTCGATTCATGGGATTCAAATGATTCATAAAGTCTTACAACTCAACTCACCATGCTTCATGATTCCTCTAACTCATAAATAGACATTATTTATAAAGATTTATTTTTGACAATTCTGACAAACTGATCATTATGCACATGGACTTATACTAACTGGTTTCCATGCAATCATAAGTGACCTTTTGTAAAAACAAACAAACAAACAAACAAACCAGCCAAACCCCCCCCCCCCCCCCCCCCCAAAAAAAAAAAAAAAAAAGCATTAGGCTAAACTCTTCATCAATGTGTCTGTGTGTGTTTGTCTGTGTGTGTGTGAGTGTCTGTGTGTGTGTGTGTGTGTGTGTGTGTGTGTGTGTGTGAGTGAGTGAGACAGGATCACATGAGTGATTTGGGAATTACATGGCTGGCTTAACTGGCACTATTTTTCATTCCGATGGCTTATCTATAGCTTGTGTTATTTTTCGGGTGGGGGTGGGGAATAAGACTAAGAGACACACACACACACACACACACACACACACACACACACACACACACACACACACACACACACACACACACACACACACACACAGAGACTGGGTACATCGAGTGATGCACCAGAATGCGATACACATTTTAATTTCACACTTCATCAGCTTTTATGGCCGGTCGTGTCAGAGAGAAACTCCACACATACGAGCAGCATCACTCAGAGAAGATCGCTAATTTCTCTACCTCATGCTGGCAATGCTTTAACAGCTCTTCCTCCTGTCACACCCTTCTTCCCCTCCTTTATTTCCTGAGAACAGAACCTGCCTGGCAAAGGGATGGAGTGAAGGAGGAGTTGCTTTTAACCTCCAACGGTCAGCAATAATTCTTCTGTTCAATTCAGCTCTAAATATTACGTTTATTCCTAACATCTGTCACGTAACCTCATAAAAAATAAACTGTTAATAAAAGGTACAGTGCAAACCCCTAAACCCAATCCTAAACCACAACTCTGACCTCAATAATTACCCCTTAACTTTAATCCCAATCTAATATCCCAATCCTAATCCAAAACCTCAACTTCAATCCCAAACCTGAATCACAAATTTGATCCCAACCATAAGACACACATTTAATCACAATCCTAAATCACAATTTTGACCCCAATCCTAAACCATAACTTTTTAACCAATACTCAAATACAATGTGGACCTCAATCATAAACCTCAACTTTAATCCCAATCCTAAAATTAAATTTTAATCCTAAACAACAATTTTTATCCCAATTCTAACTCAACTTTAATTCCACCCCTAAAGTCCAACTTTAATCCCAATCCTAAATCACAACTTTTATTCCAATCCTAAAATTCAAACTTTAATCCCAAACATCAACTTTAATCCCAATCTTAAAACACAAGTTTAATTTCAATTATAAATCACATTTTTAATCCTAAACCACAACTTTGATTCCAATTCAAGACCTCACATTTAAAAGCAATCTTTCCAAACCGCAAAAAAACTAATCCTTAATCCTAAAGGTTTAATCCCAAACCCAAACATCAGGTTTAATGCTAAACCTAAAACTCTAATTTAATCTTAACACATTTTCAATCCCAATACAAAACCTATATCATACAACACACACCTTAATGCCAGTGTAAGAGGTGGTGCTCACGCACAGACGAGCAGAAAAGTCTAAGAAGATTTGGTAAATGAAGAAGTGTTTGAATTGGGTAACTTTTATTTATTTTATTTATTTATTTTTTTGCTAAGAGGTGTCTGCTCACTGGAAAGATTGAACCATCATCACCACTAACAAAGAAAAAAAAAAGCCATATTGTTAACCTTCTTTATATTCTGGAAAAAAAGTGATACGAGCAAGAGAACGCTGAGACGAGTGTGTTGGCTTTTTATGGAGAGAGTAATGGAGTGGAAAAGAGGCTCCAAAGTAGGGAGAAGTGGCACTGTGTGTGTGTGTGTGTGTGTGTGTGTGTGTGCGCGCGTGTGCATGCATGTATAGTAATGTAGATAATGAATGAAAAGCTGACCTGGCTGAGGCCGGAGATTTCTCCCTTCTCCAATGGTTGGTTGATGGATGGCGTGATAACTGTGGAGTTCTCTAGCGGCTGACCCCGGAGGAAGTGCTTCCCTGCTTCGAAGATGTCTACCTCTATCATTTTTCCTTTAAACTCTGGCTTTTTGGGAACTAGAACCTGCAGAGGGAGAAGAGGGAGAAAATTGAGAAAATCAAAAAGAGGAAGAAAAAAGGAAAGCTTTTGTATTTTCGTGAATAGATACAACCTCAGTTGCTTACACTACTACACATCACACTGTTTAACTTCTAAAGTGTCCCATCCTTGAAGATCTTTATTCATCCATACATCTACCTCCCACATTTCTTTCAACCAATGAAGATCATGATTCCTTCAGTTATTTATCACCCATTCACCCAACCAGCCATCCATCTATACAGATTATAATCTCTCAGCATCTTCAACCCAGCAATCTACCCATTCAGACTGATGATTCATCAGATTGTGGTCTCTTTGCACATCCACTCATTCATCAGGATTATGAGGCCTTAGAGCATCCATCTAGCCTATTGTATAATATCCATCCATCCATCCATCCATCCATCCATCCATCCATCCGGGATAATGATCTCTATAACCACCTACTACCCATCTATATATTTTATTAATAAAATCCATCCATTCATATTACAAACAGATTATACCAGTCCAATGCAGATTGTGATCTTATTTTATAATCCCTCAATCTTGCCATCCTTTCAGTTGTTTTTTTGCACTTGTCACCCATCCACCAATTATTTTATGCATTTATTTTTCAACCATTATCCATCCAATAAATGTCAACCCATTCAGATTGTAATCCTTTTTCACATCAATTATACTGCAAATCTCTAGATAGCCAGTCACTATTTTCATCTATCAGTCCTTCTTGTATCTCTCATCACCCACTTTTGCATCCATCTCTACATATTATGATCCTATCCTACTACCCATCCATCCATCAACCTACCAAACTACCCAACCATCCAAATCCCATGAGCCATCCTTCCTACCCAAAAAAACTACCTACTCGTTTATCCAGCCATCCTTCCATCGCACAAATTGTTTGTGACAAATGTTTAAACAATTATTCAACAAACAAATAGAAAAGCAACAACAGGTGTGTGCGTCTGGATCTACAGCACTCTTTGTAACTAAAGAAAAACCTTCAACTCTGTATGTTGTAGCAAGTCTTCAGCTATTCAGAGCTCCAGGCTCCACACATTCTTCCCCAGCAGAACTAAAGAGTTATTGATCTCCACACGCCCAGAGTAATATGAGCCTGGCTCAATCAATAGTGTTCGATAAAAGCAGGACAGCCTTCTTCAAACCTGTACACTCTTTCTTTTTATCTGCTCTACACGTCTACATCCTGCACTCTCAACCTCAAACACATGCATTAAGGCCTAGCCCTAAACAGTTTAGGCTTTTAGGACCAAACTCTTTTATTTGAAGGAATTTAACACTTATTCAGGCGGTTGTGAATAGAGGCTCTGAAAGCGTGTACAAAGATGCAAGGAGAACTGAACAGGAAGCTGTACCATTCTAGCTATACACAGGAGCACAATTTTATATATATATATATATATATATATATATATATATATATATATATATATATATATATATATATATATATATATAGAGAGAGAGATAGATACACAGAGAGAGAGAGAGAGAGAGAGAGAGAGAGAGAGAGAGAGAGAGAGAGAGAGAGAAAGCATGTGTGTACGCGTGAGTACATAACCTGTTTAAGACTAATTTGATACACTGTTTAAAACTAACAAAAAACTTTTTGTTTGTAAGTCAAAGCAGCCCTTTCTTTTCTTTTCTTTTCTTTTTTTTTTTTTTTTTTTTTTTTTTTTTTTTTTTTTTTTTTGGTTTGGTTGCTTTTTTTAACGAAATTTCTCAGGAGAAATCACCTGTCCTGGTCCTTAAAGTTCAAACATGCTTATGTTCAGGTTTTCACATTTCACATTTATATTGTGCAACTTCTTTTCACTTCCGCTACATCATCTACAAACAGCTGTTGCATCACCAGTCTTTTAAATTTTTTCCTTTTCATTGTGTTTATTTTTTAGGGTTATAGCTAAACCGCTAAGGTTGAAACACCTTTGATCTGGAGAGACGTTTGAGAAAACCTAACAGTTGAATGAACATAGAAAATTACTTGATCAACACCTTCTGACCAATCAGATTCAAAACTTCAACAGTGCTGTGATGCGATTGGTTACAGATACTATACAGACGCAATGAAAACTTTAAAGTACCAAAAAGAAGTCTTAAAGCCGCTTTAGTCAACATTAGACTTGATTAAATCACCAAAGGTTTGTACCGACGGAATTTGTGTAAAAAAAAAAAAAAAAAAAAAAAAAACACCAAACCTTTGTACTTTTTCTTTTTTTCTTTTTCACACTCCTAGACCCCACCCCAAATTCCCACAAAGGTACATCAAGACACACCCTCTAAAAAAAGTGCTTGTTATTATGCAAGCATCATCATCACTTGCAATTCAAACAATATTTATAAAAGGAAACTGCAAATATATTTTCTAATTTCAACGTTACTTTTACTTGTAAGATGATAAAAAACAAAAACAAAAAAAAACAAAAAAAACCCCACAATCTTCGAGGAGAGTGCTAATCTAACAAGTCCTTGAGGTGTCAAGCACAACCAGCCCAGAAAAAAACAATCCAAGATCATGACACCATGGGAAAATCATGAACAATTTCTATCTATGACTAAAAAAACCACAAACAAAAAGATCAAACAATGTAAAACAAGTTGTTCAAATTTACACAATCCAGTTTTCCAGAGGTGGACCAGTCACATGACAATTACATTCATCCTAAAACGGGATTCGTTGTCTGGATAAACAGAGCGATAAAAGGAAAACAGCACGGCTCGTCGGGTCACAGAGGTCAAGTCATCGATCGCTCTATTATAGAAGCCAACAAAAGCCCATCTCGACAGCCATCGATTGGATGGAATGTGTTTAATCTTAGATGCCAGACGTCACGTTTGCTTCGTCGTTCTTTTTTCCCTCTCTCGCTTCAAACTTGATCACGCTATTCAAAGTCACTCTGTTCTCCATTGTCTCGCGGACATGACTGACCATGAAGATAACAGAGAAGGGTTTTTTTGTACCTCAACGCCATGCTGATTTGACTCGGCCTCTGTAACATGGAATTGAGTTTTAGAAATGTCTGAATGTCAGGTTCATCATCTATCTGTTCATTTAGGAGGTTGTTTACTTCAGTTACAAACGAGACAGAATCCAGTTTCAGCTTAAGCTTATCTTCCGTATTCTATGCGCTTCCGCTGGGATTGGGACTCGCCACAAAATTCACAACGGCGAGGGAGAACAGGAACTAAATTGCTTCACACACATTGCACAACATTAACTATAACACTAACTATACATGGACATAACACAGACTATAAATGGACAAAAATAATGTTACTTTGTTAGCAAACTGCTGTATGGAATGAAATAGTTCAGGAAAATATCATGTTATAATATACATCAATTTCAGGACCGTAAGAGAGATCATGCTTCATCACACCACCTTGTAACTGATTACTTCCCTCTAAAAGCACACACTGGGCAGTTAATCACATACCCACACTTCACAGCAGAATTATAACATACACACAATCTTTTGTATGGGATGTTTTTACAAGTTCATGTTTCATTACCATGAACCATTAATATGAATCGCCTTATAGCTTTGCGTGTGTGTGTGTGAAAAAATGCAAGCTTTAAGCACCTAGATTTTAAAATAGTTCCTCAGAAGTTGGCAAATATTAGTTATCAAAACCCCTCAATGTTCAAACACTCAGTCAGCCTCGAGACACCTCGGGTTTTCTTTATTATTTACAAAAAAAGAAAAGAAAAGGAGATGTAAAATAAAAACCACATGCCCCACTGCACACGGTTTCAAACACAGCCTTGTAAAAACTCCCTTTCAGACGTCTTCAAATAAATCCGTTTAGTCGTGCGTTAGCGGTCACGTTTGAAGTTTGAAGTGGTGTTTAAAGGGAAGTGAGGGGAGATACATTCCTGCTCCCGGGGTTATGCTCAGTCTCGCTCAAATCTCACTCACGTCACGTGTACATAAGTTAAAAGAAAGATGATTTGATGCATGAATGTAATGTACACATGCTTACAACAACCTGAACCCCCCCGACAGGAGTGTGTGTATAGATCAAACAGGTGTGTGTGTGTTTTACTGTCGGACTTTTTCCCCTAAAGCCCCGACTTTAAATTCATCCTCTGTGCATTTTCCAGTTTAGATGGACTTTTATGCTTGTATGTATTTCTTGTTGAAATGTTAAGATCAGAGAGTTCGGTGCTATGAACTATTTCATTACATTTAAGTCATCCAGAGATTCAATTCAGTTGTATTTGTGTAGTACTTTTAACAATGGACATCATTCCGGAAGCAGCTTTACAGAGATGAAGAGGTTTTGAAGTTGGAAGGTATAGGTGTAGTTTAAGTTTGTGTAAGTTTGTTCCTTAGAAGTTTATCTATAATGCGTGAGCCAGTGGCGACTGTGGCCAAGAAAAACTTCTAGTGAATATATAAAAGAAGAAACCTTGCGAGGAACCTGACTCAAAAGGGAACCCATTCTCATTTGGGTGACAGCGAATGTCCATTCATAATACTTCCATAGTTGTTTAGTGTACTGTTCAGTGATACTGCTTAGTCACTAATGCTACATCCACAGCAATCCTGATCAATTTGAAAAATGCATTTTTTATTTTAAAAACACTGTCTTGAAAGTTCATGTAAGAATGTATAGAATGTATTAGCTAATAGGTAATATATAAAATGTTGTGAATATAGGGAAAATTAAGTACATAAGAACTATTGGGGAACATCAAGTATGGATAAGAATGAATAAGAAAAAATATAGAACTGGAAATATGGGAAACGTTGAGAATGAATACAGGGAATTAACGCAGGAACTATTAGGAAATGGGAAATAGACGAGGATGTAGAGCTGCACCTGTGAGAAACCGAAGACTATAAAGTTTTGTTTTTAAATGAAAAGAATACACACAAAAAACAACATGCCATAGATTTTGAATATTTAAATTTTTCACAGTACATGTACAGTATATTGGTTTGTTCCTCTAACACCTCACAAATGTTCCAACAGAAAGTTAATAAAGGAAGTTATACATTTACCTCTGCCACTGGAGATTTCTTCAGTAAAAGGTTAACTATTAATGCTCCTTACAATCAAATTCATCATATAAAAATCAATCAATCAATCAATAAACTGATCATGCAAGTTCTAAGGTTTTAACGTGTCTCTAGTTGACTGTAATGGTAGAAAATTCTAGAACCCCCCTTTTAAGTTTTTAAGCAGGTTAAAGCTACAGCTGTGGATCATACACTCCACTACATAAGTTAGACATATGATTTATATGAAGATTAATTGTTTTAGGTGAGATGCACCAATCTTGGTCGGACGTCACAGTAACTACGGAAACACACTCAACATCCGTTCTTAACTAGCTTTGCTTGTAAAGGTCTCTAGGTAGATATAATGGTGAATTCTTTACCTGCTCGTAGAATTTGTTGTGGGCGACGTAGTACTGAGCGTCAAACGATTCCTCGGTGACCAACACGCTCTGCCTCTCTCCAACCTGCAGAAAAAAAGAACAAAAATACTCCTGGTGTTTAATGTAAATGCCCCTATTATAAATACACATCATTTATCATCACATAATCTATGGGACTTTCAGTTCATTTAATAACATCTCCCGAGATCAAGGTACATTTTCAGCTTTCAACAGATACATGGAACTACACATGTATGTTTATCATTAAAACAGAAATGAGAAAAAAAAAATTTAAATGAAGAAACATACTAAAACTACCGATTATCTTGGTTTAAAGCATTATAAGAGATATACGCAAGATTTGATGGGAAACGGTCCAAAATTTGGCATATGTTGGAAATACTGGAGAAAAGATTATATAGGAAGAATTAACAATGGAAAAATAAATAGATTATTGGAATAATGATAAAATAAGAGGAATAAGGGAACTGGATACTATAATATAGAAGAAAAAAACAAATATAAGAAAGGTGTTCATGAAGTTTATGAATGTGTTTTTCCTGCGTGTATGATTCTGTTTGTGTGTGTGTGTGTGTGTGTGTGTGTGTGTGTGTGTGTGTGTGTGTGTGTGTGTGTGTGTGTAGATGAAACCTATTTTCATTCTGTATATTTTTATTTAATGTAGATGTACAGCTTAAGCGATAGCTCTCTGGGTTCGAATTTAACTCTGGCCATAAACATGTGCTTTATTAGAGAGGAAAAAAGTGCCATTCAGGTGTATGGTTGAAGCTGTGTTAACCCTTAATAGCAGAGAGGGACAGAGGGGGGAAGGGGGTGTTAAATAGATAGAGAGAGAGAGAGAGGGAAAGGGGGAGGGGGGCACGAACAAGAGAGAGAGAGAGAGAAAGAAAATGTCATCATTAAGACGTGTCAATTTAAAAATAAGATAACAGGAGAGACATGTCTAGACTGACACCACACTGATCATTTGTTTTTATGATGAAGGGAATGATTTTGTTAAAAAAAAATATATATAGAAAAGCACAAAGGAAATGAGAGTTGTGTCCAAAAGCATTGGCCTTCTGTAAACCTTGGAGTGTTTTTCACGCAATCAAAACATTATATCCTCACTGACGAGCCAATTAACAGCACCAGTTACACGGCAGGCAAAATGGGTTGGCATGGCAACTAAATTTGGTATTGTTAGTGTTCTATTAGTTTTCAGAAGTGTGTGTGTGTGTTGCAGTCCTTTACTGTGTCACAAATACAAATCTGTTGTTCCTTAAAAAAAAAAAAGTAAAAATCCACAAAAAATGTGATTACTGAATCATTTCAAAGTGAAAATAGACAAAGAAAAAAAGTAAATAATCGTGCCACAAATATATAATTTTTTTAATCAGAGTGTCCTAACAATCATGACCTGAGTCTGCTGGAGGGGAAGATCTTGAGTGGGCTGCTGTAGAGCTCTGACCTCAACCCTATTGAACACCTTTAGGATGAAATGGAACACTGACTGCACCCCAGTCCTCCTCACGTACATAATTTTATATTTTATATTATATATATTTATATTTAAAAAATGAAGAGAATATCTGGGAATTTAGGAAGATTAGTACAGTGGATTTTCTCCAAAAATAAGCATTTGTAGAAAATGCAAAAAAAAAAAAGTTAATTATGAGGAATACTGGGAATTTGTGGGAAGAACAGTATATAGGTAATATTTATAGAATATATAAAATACTGGAAAATAAATACATGAATACAGAAAAAAAAAAGAGGGAATTGTGTGGAGAAAAAATCTAAAGAACAATGGATAAATGGGAATATGAGACAAACTTGGGTTGTCTATTACACCATCTGTTGTATGTGTTAAAATAAATTTTTTAAAATGAAAATGCAGGGGAAATACTGGGAAATAATTATGTAATCTGACTGTTGTGTTGTCAATCTTTCTTTCTTTTTTCTGTATTTCTATTTCTCTTTGAAGAATTCCTGAGGCAGGTGTGTAGTAAAACAGCAGCAGGTGGTGTAAATACATCAACCTGTGGTGTGATAGTTTACGAGATGCTCTGCTTTGATGAAGTCAGAAAGAGAAATGAATGAACTTTGAGGGGCTGCAGGGCACGTCGTCTCACGTGTCTTTTTTTTTTAATGTCACGTCTCAACTCTGTGCCTAAAAGACACGCTGGTACAATGGACTTATCATGGATTGAGAGCTGGCGAAGATTTAAACATTAATATGCAAAAATGTTAAACTCTGCACACGTTGCAGCAACTGAACAGAATAAATCACAGTGAAAGGCAGATAAAAACACACACCTGTGCTACAAAGTATTTTTATCTTGTACCTGTTTGGACAATAATGATGTCACAGTTTCAATGATATTTTGATGAAAAGTGCACTAAACAGTGCTGCAAAAAAAACTTGGAAAATTACCATTAATGCACCGCCAATACACATGGAGGTGCGTGACCACTGAAATTTCTAATAAAATGTGTAATTTGCAATGTAAATCTGAACAAAACAATCCCAAATTAAAAACGGAACTTTTAAAAATAGAAAGCTGAGTGCATTTATAACCTTTTATTGTTAGATTAAAAGTATAGCACACTGTTAGCAATAGTGGAGTCCAATAGCATCTATTTGACCTTTGCCCCGCCCACATGTTCCATTTCTGAATGGAAAAGATTTTGACAATGACACACACACACACACACTGTTTTTCTAATGCAATGTTAAGTATAAAGATTTTGTAGCAAATGTAATCAAGTGTGCTCATTAGCATATTGCACCACGCCCACTCATATTAGCAAGGTGATGTTTAATGAGTGGGGGTTTAAGCTAACATGTGGTTTGAACAGTATTATACAGATCTTATCAGGTACATTTTACTCCCAATCAGCCCACTGCAAAATAAAATCATTGTTACCGTAGCAACCACAAAAGAATACAATATAATATTCATTAAATAATAATAATAAAAAATGTTTTATGAAAAGAAGAAAACAGTGTGCAGTGTGCAATATACAACAGGTATACTGGTGGCGCTATTTTGTGTTCTGTGTATTTGTCGTACACTGTCTTGTGTTGTCTTTGCACTGTTTGCACAGGTTGTCCTTAGCCCCGTGTTTTCTGTGATTGTTGTTGTATGTAGCGCCAGGGTTCAGGAGGAACGTTGTTTCATTTCACTGTGTAGTGCATCAGCTATATATGATTCAAATGACAATAAAAGCTTCTCAACTTGACTAGTAGACATTTAAAATAAAAAGAACATGATTCATCATTTACCAAAATCACACTTCTCACCTGTGTGATATTTGATATAAAATATAACATCTAGCGTGTGAGAGTTAATGAGGTGTGTGTAAGATAATAATACAGCTGTACTGCTGGGGTAATTATTAAGATAAATACAACAGCAAATAAAGCTCATTTAAAATCTTAAAATCAGTTGAGTATCACTCAGACAGACAAATACAAAGAGAGAGAGACTTAAGAGAAAAGAAAGAAAGGGCAAGATGTACACAAAGAGAGATGTGTAGGAA